>RCAB01000073.1:0-198200 GCA_003640385.1 Setaria digitata | reverse complement strand
TGAAAAGTTCATAGAGAATTCTGCAATTAAGGATTCTAGAAAGGTGGGGTAGCAGAGACAGGGTGTGACAGTTATATCCAAGTTGAAGGCCCAAGAATTGTGACAGAAAGTTCATCAGTAACGGCTACTGGAGTCCTTGGAGAATTCTCAAATTTTGGGTCGGAAGAGTTTTTAATCATCGGAAAATAGATTTTATTAGTGGCTGGAATCGAAAACAGGATTCAGTAATGATGAAGAGTAAGTTTATATCCTTTTTTTAGAAGGAAAATATCTTCAAGAAAATGTTTTTTCAGGAATTTGGGAAGAATTTAAATCAAAGAGTGTTCAGATAACAGATGAAAGGATTCTGTCCGTATTTCATGTCAGGTCAACGATTTACCTTCGGAGAATCCTGTCAAGTTTTCTTTGATAACAGCTTGTAAGGGAATTGTGGTATCGCGAAAAAGTGCTGGACTGGAATCTTTCGACCGAGTTTGGTCAATCGACGCTGAGAATATTGGAGGAATGGAAAGATATCCGTGTGTCAGATGGAAGGAGTGTTGGGAAGAGGAAAAGTGTTCTGAAGTCTAGAAATTCAGAATCATATCCAGAATTGCTCCAAATTAAATAGAGTAAGGAATTTGCGGAAGATACAAGTTACAAAGAGGCTTGTATTACTGTACCTCTGATTGTCTACTTGAATGCAATGAGGAAATTAATGGGAAGTCTTTCAAAGGGACAGATTGCCATCTGCAAACCGAGATTCCGAAGGAATGGATAAATGTCACTACTTTACAACATCTTACTGCAACTCCCTGTGAAACTGAACCCAAAATTCAAGTTGAAGTTGATGAAAAGGAAATAAGAAACAACGATCACATCGGGCACTTCGAACACAATCTCTCTGTTGTCATGGGATATTTGAGGAGAAGTTATGCAGGATTTAACGTCCAAATGTTGATTTTTAGAGCGGAACAGCTTTTTCAGGATTCTTTCGTCGAATTTTCACCAGGAAGTAAGGAAATTCAGTAATTACCATTTTCCAAATCTTGGATGATGATACAAACCGAAAAACTATAACAATAAGATGGATAGATTTCAATTAATTATCATTAATAAGTTGAGCATTTATAAAGACTTCCAAGAATCAAGTAACTACGATTTTTTGGGGTTAGAATTTAAAGTTTAATTAAGTTTAATTTTTTAAGTCTCATGTACTTAAAATTTGAAGAAATAACAATAAAGTGAAGGTTTCAGAACCTTGTTTTTTTCTTTTTTCATTCCACAAAAATAAGTTATGATTTAAATTTTCTATTTTTTAGAAGCAAATTAGTAAAAATCATCAACAGCTAGCAGCAAATCGAAAGATTGGATTTGTTGGTATTTTCTGCGAAAACGATGCTTGTACTCATTCTAAATGAAATGAAATTATATCACATGTTTTGGCCAGATGATAAAGAATTAGAAGAAGTAACTTCTGGCAGACCTGTTTTCTTCTTCGCTCCAAGATAAAAAAGATGAGAGAAAGTTTCTGATAGAAGAAATATATCTTCCTTAGGGTACCATTTTAAGCAAGTTTCAGAGAAATTGCTTTGTACACGTGTAGCTTGGAATATTTCGAAAAGTTAAACATCTGATGAATATGTTGCAAGTGATGGAGTGTGATTTAAGCGAAGTGAAAATGGCTATCATGTTGAATTCCTTATTTCCTACAGTCTTTCGTCATATGAAAATGCAAGTTATCAGAGAGTTCGCAATTACTCCTTCCAATCTTAAGCTTTAATTCTGGTTCAAAAAACTATTAAACATGGAGTTCACTTCTTGAGATGATAGCTATCAAGTATGGCAACAGCAGCCGATAGTTCCGGCATTACTTACATATCAAAAAAAAAACTCAAAAATTCCATCAAACACATAAAAAATATTACAAAATATCGTATAACATGGTGTGTATGTCTAATTATGGAGTGATAGAGCATAGATTAATTAGCTTCAGGAAAATTTTCTGCATAGAATACTTTGAACTCGGAATTGCTGAGTTACTATGTTCTGTTAAAAAGTATGTAATTGTTACTTAAGACGTATTATCCATCGAATTCAAACTTTATTGTTACCAAACGATTACTTGAGCTTTGTAAAGTAAAAAGGAAAGGTAACAATTGTTTGTTTTGCGAGATCACTTTTCAATATTTCCTACTAAGACCACCCAGCAAAACGTATTTGCGAAAAAAAAAAAAAAGTTACAGCAAGCAGCTGAAGCACGAACTCAGAATGCTGTCAAAATCATCAAGATAAAGTCGGAAATTAAGGATTTAAAATATATTTGGGAAAGGTGCTTCTTCTCATAATTGAAGTCATTCCATCTAATTAGTTAATTAAGAGAGTGATATATTCATTTAGATTTAAATCAAAATTAGATTTTAATGTTCAGGATTTCATTTAATACGAAATTCATTTCTAAGTTAACCGTTGTTTCAGGAAGATCACATAGAAAACTATTCCGAAAACTAAGTTACTCGGAAACTATAGTCACTGTCACGGAGGAAGACGTTGTGCTTGCAACTGTTGGAGTTTATAGTTCATCAGTGACGAAACGTCAACGGTTTCACGGACACAGAATTCAAAACGGCGAGTGTAAAAGTAAAGTACCCAGAAATTGCGTGCAAGGAGCAGTTACAATTTCGGTTGAAGGTATGGCTTTACTGTATATATATACATATATAGTTTTTTTTTAATTATATATATAGTTTTGTTTTCACACAGCACCGTCAGTTATTCTTAATCTTCGACGATTATAGCGCTTATTAAAAAATTTCAGGCCAAGGCTTGAAAAATCTTTCGGTTTAATGTTTTATTGGTTTACTCGTTGAATGAAAAATCCATCTTAAATGTTACACTTCCTCCTAGATGGGAGAGTAAAACTTGATGCTGGAATTTGCCAGTTCTAGATTTGTTTTCTCATATTCATCCCTATATTAATGAGCTGATTCGATTACTGAATTTGGTTTTTTTTTTTTGCTTCCATAATGTACAAGTGATCGTCGCAAAATCATCGGCTAGGTCTAACGAATTGGCTCTATCATTATTTGCACAATTTGCCACATCGACAGAATGCTATTCGACTATATCTTCACAGTTTAGTTCTCTTCTATTTCATCCTCCTATTCCGGGTTTTTTTTTTTTTTTTTCCGATATGCTATGTTACATTATCGCTGGGTGTATCATACAACATTTCTAATAAATGAATAGGAAAGCCTGTATTCATTCCAGACTCCATTCCAGACTTTTAGAGAAAATATGTCATTGAGAAACTATTTATTCAGTGAATTTCGATAAAGATAACATTTGCGCATCTCTGTTAATTTAACACCGAAACAAAGTGTTACAAGAGAATACGCATTAGACGATAACAGTTCCATTCATATGGCAGTGATATAGCAGTAATGATGCAAATGGCGGAAGCAAAAAGAAAAGGAGGAAGACTTGCTCTGGATATAAGCATTAGCAATAGAATGATAACCTTGCATATCACCCAAAAAATCTGAAATAAGATTTAAGTGTAGCATAGCTTCTTGCACATAAGCATGAATACAGTATAGATAATGTTTCAAACAATTGTATAAAGTAAATTGAAGCTCAGGTAAGCATCAAACCGAATGTAGTGATGACTCAAGCAATTAGTGAAATTATACCGAGAAGGCAATGTGTGGTAAGAGAAGTATCGGCGAATTAGTAAATAACCCAGTAAGTAAAATGAACGTGCACAGAATCCAACAAAGCGTTAGAGTCCAAATTATAGCTACCATCAAGCTGAAAAATAACTAACTTTTCCCAGTATGCTCACAGTATTCTTTGAAGAGACTATTTATTTCCTGTTCGATACTGGAATATTCTCATCGATGATTTTCAGTTTCGGTCTGCCGTAGTGCTTTCTTTAAAAAAAAAAAAAAAAAAAAGAAAAAAAACCCAGAAAATTCTACATTATTTTCTACCTGTTGTATCAATAGTCACAAATGAGTTCATATTTTACAAACTATATATAAGTATATAAGACTTGCTGCCATAAAAATAGTTAGAAATAGAATCAGAATTAAGAACAAAACATTTATTCAAATAGTTCATCAATAAAATAAAATGCTCCCAAAGGGTTCTCCCTATAAAAAAGCAACTTACCGACCTTCACCATCATAAAAATCGTGATAATTTTGATGAAGTAAGACAGTATTCTCGATAAAATGGCTACTTGCAAGCATTAGTTGTATAACAGCCAATATAGAGACCGCTTTCTTAGCCGGAATATATTTTGGTTCCAAATTGGGAAATGATAATTCTCTTTGCTCCTTTTCTTTCTTATTTTCCTTCTTACACTGTTCCATTTGTTTTCCATTCATCATTATTAGACCATACAGCAAATAGGAATTTATTAAAGACAATCAAACAATATGCTTCAGAATTTCTTTCACCGGCAGTTAAAATAATTTTATAAATTTGAGTTCACTGGATCAGTTAGAAGCAACTTGATGCTTTCGTCAATCTTTGAAATGAAACGGAACGTATCTGATTATCCAGATTTTAGAAATAATTTAGTCATGTTGCTTGAGACTTCTTATCTAATTCCAACCAACTGAAGCACTTCTCTCACTAAATTTTTTATTGGTGAACACAACTGCTAGAAAGAATCCGTTTCCAGAACTTGCTAGGGAATTACTGGTTGGTAATTTTAAAAATGAATATCATTACGAGAAGGTGGATGAGTATGGAGGAGATGTGTATCTTTTAACGGGGCTTGCTTTTAGTTTAGAAATTTGATATTATAAATGTTTATCATGCTTTGTTTTAGTATAATAACTGAATGTTGAGATGAAGCAGCTAGATAAAAATAGAATTTTCCCATTAACATAAACTTACAATTATTCGCAATTTTGGATTGAATTGTAGTCAAATTTTAAAAATTCATAACTTTCAATTTCATCTTTGTTTCAAACCCAACTCATAGCATACTTCTTGTCCTTTAACTTACTTTAATTATTAAAGCATGAAAATAAAACCTTGAGCCTAATTTTGGATAAAGTCAATTAAAGGAGTTGTCATATTTCCAATAAATTTTGAAAAAAAAAAAAAAACAAGCAGTACTTACCCGCTTAATTTGAAACACTTATTTTTCAAGTGAACTAATCCACTGCACCTACAAACTTTTTTTTTTGCTCACTTATGAGAAATATTCCATGTTCTTTATTAGTGATATTATTTAACTTGTCCAAACAGGAGACAATTAGAACCTGTAATTATAATAATAAAGTAATTGATAATGGTGATGGTTTCAGTAGTTCTTTCCACTGAAATCAGATTTTATCGAGTAGCTTCATTCGCCTT
This sequence comes from Setaria digitata, assembly GCA_003640385.1. Lineage (NCBI taxonomy): Eukaryota > Metazoa > Nematoda > Chromadorea > Rhabditida > Setariidae > Setaria > Setaria digitata. Next base: position 192,848 of record RCAB01000073.1, on the reverse strand, counting down.
CTCTATCACTGAATTATTAAATGATTTCATTCAGCTTCGAATTTCGACAGTCAGGAAAATTGCAAACTCGAGATTTATTTTACATACTTTTATTCCATTTTCATCTCTTCCATTTACTTTATATTAACGATTAAACTTCACAATTTTATTCACAGAAGTTAGAAACTTGGTTTTTAAAAATTCTTAAGTGAAAATATGGAACTTCAATGTATATTTCCCTCATGAACTGGTTAAAAAAAATCCATGGTTAATTGGAAAATTGGATTTTCTGAATCCACGTCAGAAGTTAATAACTGGAATGTTCAAATGAAGCAGCTTAGTTAAAAAGTGAATCTTGTTAATTGAACGCAAACTCATAATTTTAAGGGGACCGTGCATCAAAATTTCCAACACCTGCAATAGCAGAAAACGACTCTCTCGTTCCTGTCAATGTTTCCAGAGCTAATGGCACAACATGAACAAAGCCGGATGACCTCATCAAAAGATTTTAATAGTAATTTTTCATTTCGGAAGAAAAAAGAATTTTCCCGCATTCCAACAATTTTCTTCAGCGTCTATTAATCAAATAATAAACATTTTACTAGCCCAAGACTGATCTGTGTCAAGTAAATCCCCACTGAGAAACCGTTCTGATCTTAATAATGAAATCCCTAAATCTAGACCCAAGTTACCAAATTGTTTCAATAGCAACGAGTCACTACTCACTGAACAGCCTAAGTACATCCAATTCTTGTGGATCCAAAAGAAAATTCAGTCCCCAGAATTCATGATAAGTCTCATAAGATTGAATGGGAAAATCAGTCAGGAAATGGAAAGAAGTCTTAACCGATCACTTTTACAGACTCGTCGGAAGATAATCTTGAACCAAAAAAAAAAAGAAAAAATTGATCCACATTTTTGTTTTCCAATGACAGGATTTATCATACAAAGAGAAATGACAAATCCTGAAAGCACATTCTTCTCAGTCTTTTAATAGTTTCCACGTATGGACTAGATGGTTGAACATGTCCCAAAAAGCAATCTAATATGAGAGCAGACGATGACCATCTTCTGGAAATGATGTAAAATCAACCGAACGTTTTATATACTCCTCTCCTCTTCCTTTCTAGCCTTTCCATTCTCACTGGTCTTTTTCCTTTCCGAATAACAATCTCGCACCATAAATGTTGACGTGAAATTTCTTTGCTACAAATAAATTTTACCTCAGCAAGAGGGTGACAGACACATCACATCCCTCACAAGATGGTCTTTTTACGCTTACTGCAGTTCCGAACAAAAACCGCACTAAATGAGTTCAATTGTTTGCACTGTTTCATCACTGACCTCAACGTAACTCACAGATGAACTGAGCAACTTGACAATTTCAAATCTGCTAAAGACATTAAAATGATACATAATGTAGTCAGTCCTCTTCTTTCAATTATCCACTACAACTCCACCTTAGCACAAGCACCGTCATGAGAATGAAGTGAAAATGCTGCAAGCATGTCGAACACAGTAACATTCCTTGTTCAGAGCAGCAGTACATTTTCCCTCTTCCTGGATGACGGAACTGTCTACACACCGAATAGCGATAACACTAATATTTAAGTGTGTATATAACAAAACATTTAATGATGGACCTGAATTACTTCCAACAAAGCAGATGAATGGCATGCAACAGCAGAGTTTACAAGATAATCAGTGATGAAAAAAAAAAAAAGAAACGAAATAAAGACATGAGAATGCAAAATAATGAAAAATCAAAATTATTAAAGACTAATAGATTGAGAAAAACTATCAAATGAATAAATAGAACGGCTTCAAACATTTTACTGCTAGGAAACAGTCATTATTATGTCTCTGCCACAGGTTTTAGACAAAAAAAAAAAAAAAATCGAAAATACCTACGTTGCAGTACAAAACCATCAAGACTTCCTCATGAATTACTTTGATTTATGGGTTTCTAGTCAGTAATATGAAAGACATAACTTTGTGATTTAGAAATATATAATTTCAACTTGGGTAGAAATAAATGATCTACGAAATTAAAAATTCCACTTGAAATACAGATACTGTTATTTTCTTAAATTCAGCTTTAAAAAGATTCCAGCAGTAGTTTAGTTAGCTTGATAATGGTTCCTGTATCACCTGTACACTTTCCCAAAAGTTACAAAATTCAAAAAACAAAATCAACTTCCGTTCTTTATGAATTACTTTGGTTTATGGGTTTCTACCATATCAAATATAGGAAACTTGATTCATTTAATCAAGACTTAATCAAGAGATGACAGACAGAACAAAAAAGAAAGAAATGAAACAATAAAGTAAAATCACATGTGGCCAAAAAGATTGTGAAAAAAATTATGAGTCAACAAAACAGAGCCTAACTACATTTAAATGTAAGACAAAGGTAAAACAGAAAACGACTACTAAGTAAAAAATATTGATGCAAAATACGAACTAAAATTAAAACTGGATCAGAATTATACAATGTTTGGCTTCTCACCACGTGCAAATATCGCATCTCGTCCAACCTGCACTACCGCTGGATAGTTCTGTGCATGCCTTGAATTAAGACTGACAGTATAGACTGCACGCTGATAACGATTGCGGAAAATACCATCGTAAATTAAACCATCATCCCACTTCACTTTGATCTTTAAACATTTAGCAGTAGAGATAAATAAGCAAATAGCAATCAATTGCGAAATTCCTTATAAGTTCCAGTTTTTTTTTCTTGAAATATAATACAGTAGTTGCTTTATTGGATAGTGCAACTGCTAGGCCCCGAAAAAAATTTTCATACCAATGAAAATCTAATTCTTTTATTAATGCTGTCTCAGAAGACAATATCATATGATGGGAAGAAACCCAGTTATTTTATTTTATCAATAAAAGTGATGCACCACTATATCATGGCATTATTTTTATTATAGCTAACCCCACGACAAAGAAGCCCCATTTCCAAAACCTTTCTCGTCGCTTACACATTTCCTCAAGCACTATGAAAATTTTTAACCTTAGCACCCGGTACATGCCATCCATTACAGCTAAGTCGCGAGCATTCACATTCGATTATATCTTCTGATGGTAAATCATCACTCCAGTTACGATCCATGAAATTTACCGTACAGCAATCATGATATTCAATATTTGAAATTGTTCCTTTGAGTAGACGACCACAGTCATTCGGACAAACACGAACATTATCACCAACTGATACAGCTGTTGTATTTACTTCACCTATTAATTTTTGATTTCAATTAAGTATCTTCTAACTTATTTTCGAATATATGTACATTAATATATGTTTAAATTATAATTCCTTAGGCGTCGTATTTTACGAATAAAAAACTAACCATCGTTATGTTCAGGACAGACAGCAACTGTAAGGTCTGGCCAGTTACGAAATTCGAAAGACACTCCAGCCAAACGACCACAGGTTGCATGAAAGAGTGTATCATCACATGATAGGCATTTTAGCAATCCTATAACATCATTTTATCATTTTCAATGCTCTACCGTCAAAATCTGATTTTGTACAAAACTACCTACTAAATATTCACCTTCACGTGAATGCAGACAGAACTCGCATTCAAATTTTCCTCGTTCATAGTTCTCGCCGAAGGCCCCTATATATTCTTTGTTCATAAGGTCTGGATATTTGTTCGGTGCGCAAAACTTTGGTGGTGGCAAGGTATATGCTGACGTTAATTTTTCTGGATCCAAAAAAACTGTACGACGGTTTAGCAAAGCACAAATCACATGAACAAAATCTCCTTCGCTCTGAAAGTTATGAAGTAATGAATCAAAACATACACAAAAAAATTAATTTTTCTATACCTTATTAAAATACAAGTTAAGAATGCATAAATTCAAAAATGAAAATCACTAGAGCATTTTTAGAGCAAACATTTTCGGAGGGTATGAGTGCGCCGCCACGTAGCTCACATAAATGACAACTCGCTGAACGTAACGCCAAGTCATCTCGTTGCCTACATCGCACACATTTCCACTGAGTTATATCTAGAAAAGCTGATCCAATTATTTACAACAGATAAAGAAAAGAAAACAACAGAAGTACAAAGCAATTCTTATTAGTACAAAGATATTAACTGTCGTAGAAATTAGATTCCCCATTTCAAAATCTAACCATTAGGGATATTCCCGACGGGATAACACCCTTCGTGCACAACCACAAAGCAGTTTGCACATTTGAACAGTCGATCTTCGCAGGCAGTATCGTCCTCTTTTATACTATATGTTTCTGGATTTGTCTTCGCATAATAAGCACGCTTTACAAGACGCTGTGATCTAAATATATTTAACAGAAGTTAAGGCCCAAACTTAAAGACTAGTCATGTACATAAAATTAAAATAATATAACATTTTAGTGAATTCCTAAAAGAGAAATAACTGACGTCAGCGGCAAGTTCTTCTTCTTTTCCATCAGTGGTTTTGGTACAAAATACTGACATATTGCGCAGTGTGGTGCTTCATAAGCGTGACGTATATTGAATTCTTTTTCAGCATAAAGACTTCCAGGCAAATTCGACCACAAGTCGCGAACCTAAAAAGAAAACAAGTAAAATATGAATATCACTGAATAATCAGAGAAAGCTATTACTACGTCAAGAAAATGTATGGAAAGCTATTCTACGCAGAAGAACTCATGTTTTGATAAGAGGTATCAAGATATTTATTAGATTTTTTTTGCATTAAATCGACGCTACACTACTTGAATGAAATCAAGCATACTTCATATTAGTAATTACCTCCTTTTTCCATTTAGTATTTACAATCATGCTTGAGGCTACAGCTGACAGATCATGCTCGAAACCATTTACGTCACCATCAAGTCCTCAAATATTTCCGACAAACTTATTGCAGAAGGAAGAAGTTTTAAAATGCCAGAAAAGAAAATAAAATATCAAACAAACTGCAGTCATACCAGAACTTTCTGTATCGGTATCATCTTCAACATGTGGTCCACGTGCACCACCACTTTTTTGAGTTTTTCGACGTTTCTTTTTCTCCACTGCTTTTTCATCATACACTGGTTGACGTTTTGAGGACGCTATTCTTTCTGACCCAACAAAGTTATTTAAAGCTTAGTAACAAACAACAAATTTAATTGAGCTAACTCAGCACAAAAACCACTTCAAAGATCTACACTATATTATTTTTTTATATTTTAAGGGATGCACAGAAAAGTCAATCTTTTTTAAGAAACGTCGAAAATAAGTCACTTTTATCTTTGACAACTCGCTCGCCATACCAGTACTGGTACCATTCATCGTATTCATCAGCTCGATATGCTTTCATAAATGGCCGCATGTCAATTTCAACACTGTCTGATCGACAACCACATACCAAAGCATTTTTGCCTTAAGTAAAAAACATATATCTGATTAAGTACAACGAATTTACAATTTTCGTTATTTTCAGCAGTAAAAATAAACAGAAAAATTCTAACGAAAAACTAAAATTTCCATGCAGATTTTTAAAAATCTACCAAAATCGATCCATCTATCAGAAGCAAAATTGGTTGACTCGGCACAGTTATATCCAATATTGAAACCCATATGATATCCCTGTAACAATCAAATTAGAACCATACAGAACTGGACAAACTGAATTCTTAGCATATTTTTAATCAGAAGTATTTTATCCAATTCAAAGGAAAAGGAAGTAAAAAGTGATTAAACATAGCAATAGAATTCTTCTTATGTCCCTTTATCTGTTAAGGATTTCAGGATCATATAAAGAACTTGTACTTACTCGCGGAAATGTGATTATAAACTCATTTGCATATTGAATCATGGTTCCATATCCAATGTTATTTTTTCGCAGTACCTGTGGAGAGATCATAAATGTTTTGTGACGCAAAAATGATTTACATGTTTTGGCTGCAGATGGAAAACACTGTGCAGCAAAACGCTCAAAACGATTCAATGAATCCGTAGCTATAGCATACCAGAACTGAAACAATCATAGCTAAAACTGATGATGTTCTCACAATTTATTTCCACATATAATACTTTGCCGATAAAAGACTAAGGTTGGCCTATAATCATGGACAAGGTTTCTTTTTTATGTCTTTAACTAAAATTGTCTGACCAAGTTAATTTAACTGCAATACCAACAATACTTAGCTAAGACAAATCTCTGAAAAGATATAAAAACCTCGACAAAATTCCCATTGGGAACTGGACAGACGAGAGACTATAATTAAGAAAAATGATAAAAAAATTGCACAGAACAGGGAGCTATTGAAGCTTGAAGTTACTCAACTAATTATACTCATGTAAAAAAACGTGAATAATAAGCGAGGTTTGACAGAAAATTAAAATATGAACAAATAAACAATGCTGATGTCATGACTGAAGTTAACCGTAAATGACCTTTGGTTTGCCAAAATGAACATAATTGATGGAATAAAGATCCATATCTTCTGGATGCCACGGGAATGTTGTTTTCCACATACCAAAATATAAATAAACTGTATTCACTCCTTTTATTTTCACCTAAAAGCGCAGAAATTATCGGTAATTTTAGAAAAAGGTATTAGAGAGTGGCAAAAAAAAAAAAAAAACGGAAATTTCTAATAAAAAAAATCGTCAAAAATGCAGACCCCCATCCAAAATTTCAACAACTCACACTGATTGGGTGACTGCTTTTGTATGATTCCGATAAGTTGCACATCTGCTCAGCATTCCGGAAATAATGCTTAACAACTGAATTAATAAAGGGACGTTCCCTGGCAAAGTGCCAGCTAGCTATGTTCATAATGATCAAAATATTACAAAACTATTATGTTTTGAGAAAGAAAAAACAAATACTTACTCCACTCTCATCCAGCATATCAAGGAGAGTGCCTAAACGATTCATATTGAATTCTGCAAGATCTTCGTCACATATTGTTCCGGGTGAATCGGCTCCATAAACTGGTTCACCTTGCAACACATGTTTCCAGTAGTACCTAAATTGGTTTGAAATTTAACTTTCAGCAAATTTGATTTAAAATGACCAAGTGCTGGAACATCTGAATGGATTGTTTTCGAATTCAATTTTGGTAAATTCTTATTTTTCTCATGGAAATTTTAGAGACATGAACGTATTAAAGGATTCCCATCACTTTCCATACTTTAAGTTTACAAATTAACAAATTATTTCCATAAACTTACTTTTCAATCTCTTGCGGTGATAAGTCACCCTTTGGAAAAGGTGATTTTTTTGCAAGTGCACGAAATTCTCGTACGGTGATTGATCTTCGATACAATCTATTAGTTTTTGTATATACTCCAGCATTCCCTTCTATTTTTTCTTTGACTGGTCTGGAATTTTAAAATTGGATTAAAGGACCTTTTCTTAGCTCTTTTGCTACCGTTGAAAAATTACAAAGTGAAAGTGAAGGACGAAACTGTTAATTGCTTCAGGCGGACATTTTTCGATGTCTGAAAGTAATTTTCCTATTAAAAACTTTTTTCTTAAATTCAATGCGTAAAGAGACTGAAAGTTATGGAAAAAAGAAGAAATACTTACTGATCTATGACATAGTTATCAACATCCGAATAGTCGCCTGATTTCCTTGCTTGAAATTCCGGTGGAGGAACAATCTGAAAAATATGTAATAAAAATGAAGGATTAATGATGTCGAGATGTTGGCCAGACTTCATTAAATGAACACGTGAGCATTTCAACGTGATTAAATAAAAACACTTTTTTTGCTGGTTGCTTTAATATCTTCCTTACCAACACAGCAAAGCATTAGCTCGCAGATATCGATGACGAGACACAAGGTCATGATCACAATATAGAAAACTTAGATGCTTGCGGAACATCACATACACTTTCTATCACATTAAGTCATTTTTGCCGGGAGTGTCCACACGTGCAAACACGCACAAACACGTGCATGAATGCATATGCATGCACTTACACCATATACACACATACATACACAATTGGACGGACGGTAGCGGTCGGGACAGCCGATGGCTCTCACCTTCCGAAACAATTCTCTCCTCTCTACTGTACCGCATATACACCCCTTCTTTACTGCTCTACGTTTTTCGTTTTTGTGAAATTTTTCAAATCGTAGGAAGCATGCTAAGTGGCAGGGAGTAGCAGATAAACTTTGCGAAGGAAACAGAGAAGGAGATGATCATTTATACAAGAATCATACAAATCGACAAGGCATTATCGGTCGTCCCTGCGGGCAGAAGTACTTAAGGATGGAGAAAGAAGCAGAGAAATCCGATATCGTTAGTGTAAGTATTTCCTTATGTGTGATATATACTGCTCTGAGTTTTCTGAGAAGTAAACATTAATAGATTGAATGTCATAGGTCACTAAAAACTTCACTCCATACTCCATACATTACTACCTGGTCCATCTTAATACCTTCACTAATCCCTAGGATATTAAGTCAGCTAATTGTTCATGCTGAAAGAAGCAATTTATACCTGTAAAAGCAATTAATTATTGTCTATTTTGAAGGCAATAAATATTACATGTGCATTTCATTTTTATGCGTGCATCATCTGGTATTTCCTTCAGGAATCTGAAAAGCTAGATACTGTAGGATAAGAAGTGTAAACGTGACGACAAATTGATTCCCTGTCAAAATTTAACCAGAAAGCACCACGCCTCTTTCATCATCTTTCAACCCAAATTAGGTTACTTGTAAATAAGACGAGGTCTGAACCCCTTATCTCTCAGGATACTTCTGTATTTAAAATATTCTTCAGGTTTTCAAACACTCAGTGACGAAAGAAGTTTCATCGTTCGGTTGTCGCTGCTGCTGTTATTGTAGTTAGTGTGGTGGTGCTGGATCGATAATGGAACGATAAGGCACGCGTGTGTGTGTACACAGAATTGACGAAGCACAGCACTGCTCAGAAATCGTCGACCTGCGCTGTGGTGTCCTCGATGTGGAGAGCAGAAGTGAGCACATCCTTCCTTCGTCAGTATTTTAGTATGATTTCCTTACAAAGTAAAGTTTTTAAGAGTATCACATCTATACCTTCGAAAGGAAAGTAATAGTATAACGTCCGCAAGGCAGGCAAATCAATCCGGTGAGACGATATAGCTACGCAGATGCCAACTCTCGTGGGATATCATAAAAAGGAAGAAGCTCTGCAAGATGCAGCAAGACTGCAACACAGCAGCATAAGTACGGGTGTCACAGCTAGAACAGTGGTTGACAGTTCGTATGAAGCTGTGAGGAGCTGACCTGTGACCTACTGGCGATGAAGACGTAATAGAAAAGGAAGTAGAAGTTAGACACAGATGCCGCACGTAAAGAGAAAGTGGGATGCAAAGAAGATGCCAGAGACAACGGATGAGTTGTAGCCGCTTGGAAATAATCAAAAGGAGAACCTTTGCAATGCCGCAAACCAGATGAGCACGATGCTGCTTCTCAATTTTATTGATCAGTGACGGGAAATCGCGCATTTCCTCAATGGTCGGGTAGAAGACGGGCACTTCGATGGTACCAGTAGGTGTGAACGACGGGTGGTACTGGTTGTTGCCAGAGGTACTTGCCGCAGGTGTATCCATAATGTGTCGCGGACTTCTGAAATTTGTAACTACCTTAGCTAGCATCAATCGACTATTAGAACACATCTGCAACGCAACTTGCGCTCTCGCGAAGTCCTTCCGTCTAACGAACTCGAGCCGCACAGTATTCTTCAGTCACAGTGCGACAGTCTTCCTGACCTCTTAGAAGGGGTTCAGATCGAGTTTCTTGCAAACAAGCGAATACAAACTGTCCTATGCTCCAAATGAATCATCGTCACGGGAGCTGATTGTCACTCACAGATCTGTAAGTAAAGAAGTTTGCAGTATAAAGATTGTAAACTTTCGTAAATCTGCTAACATGTATTTCATCCTACTAACACTATTAATATGCGGTTAATGGTTCATGCACAATAAATCCATTGCTAACTGCGTTTCAGTTTTTCCCTTTTCGGAAATCTCACGTCCGGTCAGTTCGTACCCCTTCGGACTCCCCTTCCACAGGATAGTCGCATAGCGCAGCAGCACCTCCAGACCTTTGACTTCTATGCCAATAAAATCAATATTCCAACACATTGTGCGGAAGTACCCTCCTTCCTTTACAAATGAGAACTTTGGGACACATCTTTCTACCTTTTCAAATGTGGCCTAAAGATTAGAGGAATGGATTAGCAGCTCTTGAAACTTCGTTGTGAAAAATTAAGAATGGTTATATAACTACAGATATGCTTCTTCACTCAGCCAACCAGTTTGTCTTATTTCGCCTGATCTGCTTATCTGTCCATCTACATTTGTATCAGGCCATGAACATTGTTTTCCTTCACATAATTACAAATCCCTGTGAATGGCTTAAAAACAATCGTTTTCGTAACTACTTCCGAAATTTGGTTTTTCCCCATTATCGAATAACTGTGGTTATTAGGTCACCTTTATCAAGTTAGACTGTTATATGAAATTATATCGCCCAATAATAATAAAGAAATGTAGATAATAACGGAGTTAACTATTCCATAGCTTTATTCCTCTTGATGGTGACACTTCAGTTAGAATTATGTCAAAACGATTAAGATGGCGTTAATGCTAAGAAATATCCCAAAAATCAATGAAGGATTATTTTTACTATTTAACCCTACTGCCAGGATGATTTTTCAAAAAAACCAAAGTAACACTCCCAAAGATCAACATCAACACAGCGAACTCAAAATATTGACTTAATTTATTCCATTACTGATTAGGGATGATATTATCTGCGCACGTTCAAAAACCAAATAAAAATAATNTGCCAGGATGATTTTTCAAAAAAACCAAAGTAACACTCCCAAAGATCAACATCAGCACAGCGAACTCAAAATATTGACTTAATTTATTCCATTACTGATTAGAGATGATATTATCTGCGCACGTTCAAAAACCAAATAAAAATAATTAGCAAGACATACTGGTGCAACTCCCTTTACGTCTTCAAGGTACGTCACACACACAGGCACACGTGCACAATATATAAATGTACACACACACGGAACAGCAACAACTGTATAGTGTTTAAGTGTCTCAACTCCGGGATCTATTGAATTTCAGCTGTAAAACAACATTTAGTAAACCTTGAGTAGAAATTTGTACTTAAAACTTGGGCGATTAATGGTTCTTATGTCTTAACAAAATATTCTACTGTAGTATAACCGCAGAGCAAAGACAAATGACTGGTTCCTGCGGACACTTTGGTAAATACGTTAACAGTTCAACTTTACATCCGAATGGTTGGCAACATTAGAAATTCCAACATCGATACCCCGAAGCAGAGGACAAACGAGGACTTTCATCAAATTGAAACTGACGCAAAAATGAGCGTAAGACAAAAAGAATTCGAACGTAACTCCTCGCCCATCCCAAAACCGGGAAGCTTACTAATAGAATTTCACTGAGGGCGATGAATGACCAGCCCTTCAGCAATACAGTTGTCAAATTTCGCATAGTTTGATCAATAATGATGTTCATCGAATGAAATCTTAGGTGAAGAGGACAAGGCCATACTTCAAGGGATGTTCCGGTCTTCCAAATCGACCCTTCCCTATTCCTAGGACTTCAAGGCCAGTCCTTCCCCATTAGTGAACTTGAATCAAAACAGTTAAATCCAGAAGAAAGTTCATTAAAGAAAAACAGAAACCTACATCCCAATGGAATAGTCACCTAATGTCCACAAGCTGTATGATTTGCTGAACTATCAGTCGCTTGGACACTACGGCGACCCACTATGCAACCACTCCGTCCTTGCATATATTGCCTGACGAATTTATCAAAAAAATTTACCAAAGGACACCGCAGAATAGACGGATCGATAAAAACGCAACGAAAAGATAGCACTCGAAAAAGATGAAGATATGCTACTATTTTACGTTCGTTTAGATGTTAGAAGCCTGCCGGGATAAGGATTTCCAGAGCCACTAGAATATGCTTTAAAAATAGAGTAATGAAGACAATAAGTACTGATTGAAAAATATATTGTAACGACAAGAATTATAATAAAATTACAATAACAATTAAATATGGCGAAAATTTTTCATTCTACCTTGTTCGTTCTTGTTTGCATCAAAAAAGTCATAAAATTATAAAATATCACATTAACTTTTTTCATCTTCTACTAGCAAGGCATCGACAACCATCTGCGATATCTCATGTGTCAGTTCATCGTTTTTGAGCCTTGCCTGCGTACTCATTGTTCTGGATATATTATCTTCTTGAGGAATGAAATACCGTCTAAAATATTCAAAACATTGTAAAGCTAATCGGAATAAAAGCAAATAAACAAATAGAGAAAAGAAATGAGCAGGATAAAAGAGGGATGTTTGGGAACTTTCATTAAGTGGAAACTAATAGAAGTGTACTAAGGTTTTAGTACAAAAATTTTTTTTTTTAAACTAGGTATTTTCTGGTGAAAAGCTTGCATTGGTATTATTTGTCCATTTCTTAACAAGAAGCAGAAATAGTCGATAAGTGTTTAATCCTTTAAAGAAATAGGCTTCATCATAACGAGATATTGTACCTGGCAATACCATTCAGTATAGCTAGACGCCAGTCTCCACCAGTTTGGTAAGCTTCATGGAGAACTCGTACTACACTCGTAAAAGGAAGGAAGTGAAAATTGTAAAGCCTGCAAGATCTTTCAAATGTTGAAGATTTCATAAATCACAAACTGCCTATGAAACTACACCTAAGTAAAATTACTCCCTCAGAAAAACAGGGACGATTTAAAACAGAGCGGTCCTTTCCATCCTTTTAATGTAGAATAACACCTTCTACAGATATGCATACTAAATACACCCAGAGACCAATAAAACCAGTCAGAAATTGCAGTTTGATTGCACTTCGAATTTTCTGGTAAATTAGAAGAGTTGATTAAAACAATATACTTGAAATGTTCATTAAATGGTATTCGTGCCGTACGACAGCCACGCTTTCGAGCAGCACCAAGAGGCAACCGATTATCACGCCCCAAACATATTACATAAACTTTATCGTCCAGCGGAGTTCGTATAACTTCATTAGACCACCTGAATACAATCCTGCTTAATGAGTGAATGCAAATGTCAAATGGAGATTTTTCATTTACTAAAAACGAATCTTTAAAAATAAAAAAGTAACCATGTGTAGAAAAATTAAAGAACAATGAAAGATAAATAACCTGCATACTTGGCAATATAGATGACGTCTTCTTTATCGAACAGATCAATTACATCTTTGTCAGTATACTGCGGTATAATTGTCTGATGAGCATACTGCGTTTCCAAAACTCTATAATGCTTCAGTTTCGGTTCTTTAAATTTGTTTATTTTGAGTTTGGCAAAGATGTAAACAATTTACTTCGTGACCGCTTTACAGTTCGGATTGTTTTCATCATAATTGACAATTGAGAGATCAAATGGTTCTCGACGTCGAAGGTTTTCCTAGTATCATAATATACTTTGAAAAAAAATTTCAAAACTGTTGGCTGCTTACTTAAGGATAATAATATTGATTTAAAAAATATGGAAATTCGATATTTAAAAAAAAGACTTCAGAAGACTCACCTGTATGATGTATTCTAACTGCGTAGCAAGACGAGATGAAAAGTCATTGAAATTTTTGTCTAGAAACTGACAATCTACGACAATTCGTGGTTTCTCATTCAGTCGTAATGTCCTCCATATAGCTGACCCCTCAATATGTTTAATTCCTGTAATGACGACATGCTATCGGCTATCAACTGCTTCTCTCATTTTAAGAAGTCATTGGTGGATCTTGATCTAACTAACAAACAAGTGATGCATTAGTCCATTTGTTTTGATGAGAATACATGCTGAATGAAGAATATCGCTGCACTAAGAACAGTCCGCAATATAAGTGTTCCTTAGTCAAATTTTTAATCGGGTATTTTGAAACGGATGGGCAGAAGATAATGTCACCATCCATTATATCAGAAACTTCATATCTGGAAATTAGATAATCCATTTCAGAAATCAATTTTCAACCTACTCCTTGCATTACGTTCTGGATTACAAGTGATCAACTCATACATAGTTGGACCATAGCCCATCGCACCAGCATCAAACTTCGCACGCTAAAATTTGAAACAGTGGAACAGTTAAAGAATCAAAAAGTTGGAAACAAAAATCTGTTGGCTCTGATGAATGAAATGAAAGGAAAAGAGACTTTGGTAAAGCATTACAAGTTGTCAACTGCAAACTGTAATACTTCAAAGACACATTTTGAGCTTTCGTATCAATTAAAGTTTTAAACAAAATTTTTAAGCACAATCTTTAATTGTCTTTACATTTTTTTTTTTTTTTGATGATTTAACTTCCAGCTATTATTTTCTCACTTTCAAAACCGATCATTTCAACAAAACTAATGTTAAAATGGGAATATGTATAAAACTAGTTTTTCTATCCAATCTCTTTCCTCTCTTTCAGCTATTACCCTTTCTCCATTGGAAAACATAAGCCTAACTCCTAAATGTTATAAACTGCAGTAGAACTTCGAAATTAAGTAAGGCGTTTCGTGACTCTGTAATCGCTTTTCTTTTAGCTGCACGCATTTTATCCCGAAAAATGTGTTTCGCATATGCTCGTAAATAGGCCACTCGCTCTTCCGTTCTCTTTATTGTCATCAATTTTTCCCACTGCTTATCCTCCAGAACAGCTGGTGGATGTGGCATCATCCATTCCATTATCTGATGTGAAATTTGCAGTATAGGACACATGTATAATTTTCTCTAGGAAAACTTTAATTCGTAAAGAATAAATTAGAGGATGCGCCGATAAGGGATTTAAAAAAAAAAACCGAAAATGAAATTACTTCTACTTCCGCCATTATCTTCTCTGCGAGCTGACGGGAATTAGCATCCAGAGAAGATAAAAACTCCGATGACGGTTTTAGCTTCGGCTTTTCTCCACCTTCCAGGATATCGGAATTGGGTATTTCAGTAGAAAATGCTCTGTTACAATAAACATTAGTCGAGCAGGATAGATAGGAAACAGTAAACGCCATAAAGCTGCAAAAATGTGATATGCAAACATGTGAATGAAGTAACAGTTTTGCTTATTTACTACTGTATATAAAACATTGCACAAATTAGGAAAATGATAAAGTCGAGAGCTACGATGATGCCAAGAAATAGTGAAGCAGCTGAATTAACAACAATAAAACATTACCGCTGGACGAATTGTATGGGTGTAGTGGGATATTTTGTCCTGAGGAAGATGGCTTGACGGTAGATGTTCATTGCTGAAAGATCACTGATTGAGAAATCTCATCTCCGGAAGAATAAAAACACTTCACAAATACCGCCACTAAAAACAATAAACAAGAAACGAATCCTCCGCCTCATCCAACCACAGAATTTNAATCTCATCTCCGGAAGAATAAAAACACTTCACAAATACCGCCACTAAAAACAAAAAACAAGAAACGAATCCTCCGCCTCATCCAACCACAGAATTCCACAGCTTATAACCAGCTACTTGGCTCCAGCAACAAACCTACTGTCTCTAGGTACCATTCGCTAAAACTTTCAATCCCTCTCTATACGTTCCCTTATCAGATTCTAGCAATCTCTGCTGCATCTCAATTTTGCCTATTATTTCCTATCCATATTGCAATTCATGAAGATTTTGACGTAATAAATGAAACTTTACAACAAAAATGAAGATGAGAAAAGGAAGTTTTAGATTATCGCGTTCCTTGTTCAGGCTTAATGATGCTTTGTGGCATGTGGCACGCTCATGAATAGTTTAAAGAGCGCAGCATTATGCATTCTGATATAAGCCAAGGTGTGGCACAGAAGTTACATTACAAACTTCATGTGGTTCCTGGACTTCCATGTCTAGGAAAATGACCAAATTGCACAATTCCATCACTCCTCATCTTAAAATTATCAAATTCCCTTTCACATTCCCCTACAAATGTAGTCTGAAGTAATGACAATACACTTCTCTAAAAGTTTCAACTGCTCTCTCCCCCTCATATAGATAAAATTAGTTTAATTGAGCTTCCGCAACTCTTTCCATATTAAACGTAACAATGAAATCTCCATTGGGGTCAACACTCTGAAAATAGCTAGAAATACGACATAAAGGATTTAGTTACAGATCTAATTCTTCAAAACAACTTGTCATTCTCTAACATTTAGCTTATGTGGGGGGATGATTACCTGTAATTACTGTGATTAGTATGCGAAAAGGTAAATGAAATCGAATCTTTCGTCATACCTATAGGACAATCTTCAAAGTAAAATTTTTAGTTGCCTCAGAAAATAAACCATAAGTTCTCTTTATACAAAGCGAATTAGCTTACACAATGCAGCCTACTTTTGGAAACAAATCATCGATTACTTATCTCCTCGCTAATTTCCTCACGCAATCTCATCTTTCACAGCTAAGTTAGAGCTTGTACATAAAATGAAGTAAACTTACTGAAATATCGCCATTCGATTGCTACTCTTGCCTGCTCTCTACCAGTACAAAGTTGTTATCAGGATGCTAATAAAACGGAATGTCACTGCACCGAAACTGATTACGAATAAGGTTGAAGAATACATTTCGGAAATAAATGATAATCATTCCCGGGTTAACCAAGAATGATTATCAAGAATGATTATCATTTACTAAATCATAAACACATCACAAGGAGTTCCACTGGATTTCAATTGGAAGTCGAGGAATGTAAAGAAAATCACAGTTGACAAATGCTGTTTCATTATCACGCACGAACACTTACGACTGCTGTTATCTGCTACTACTTACTTTCAGCACTATCATAAGGGTCGTAGATATACGAATTGAAAGAGTGTGGCACATGAACAGCCTCACAAGAATTTCGTCACCTTCATTAGAATCACAATGACTTTAGCCATCACTTCCTCCTTCACAGAGTTGCACTGTTACTGCAAACCTATCTATGCATCGCAGTAGATTTCGATGTTTAATTTCGAAGAAAAAATTATCGAAGAATTCACTACGCATTGTCAATAATTTAGCGGAAAGTCAGAAAAGTGAAAATAAATTACATCTAGAATCTTAAAAATTTCGATAACTAATTGCATAATGAGCTTCAATGGATAGTATAAGTTTTAAAAGGACGCATTGGGATACGGTGAAATATTTAATTTGTAAAATTTTAAGAGGTGTTGATTTAAGGTGATCCAGAGGTGACGTTTGGATTAGGTGGATTGTTTTATTTCACAGTTCAAGGGATAATTGACTGTTCTCTTTTCTTTCCTTGAAACCAGTGATTGCATCACAGGCTCCAAAATGCTAAAGAATCAGCGATAAATTGTGTAACTAGATGGATTCTTTTAAGAAGTGCTTTTCTTGAATGTGAAAGGAGCAAAATGAATATCGTCAATGCTGATGCGGATGTTTCTATGTTATCAGCCGATGAAATTGGAGAGGAGAGCTGTGATTCGGACAGAGAAGTATTACTTCATTATTGCTTATCAGTTCTTGATTAAGAAGTGTTGACGAATGATTTTCGGAGTTTTATCCAATTTAACTTCTTTTTGAAGCCTCTTTTTTGAGCAAAGAGTTCTTTTGCTTGTTTGCAGACAACCATTGTCTATTATTTAAAATAAGTTCAAACTTGCTGTGTCATATCTGTTTGTTTCAGCTACAAATTGCCTTCGATGAGGGCCTACTGAAAAGTGATAAGCTGAATTATGTTGTTGAAAAGAAGAAGCCAATCATAAATAAAAAAGTTTGTTATTCAGTTAGTTTAGTGAATTGAATCTCTCGACATTATATATAACACTGATGATTTAATAGTGTACCTAACCCGGTTGTTGTTATTCTACTTCCTAATGTTATAAATATTTTGTGCAGTTTATTATTTTGAAGACCGAACTGGAAGAGAAAGTCAAGAAATTTAATAAGAATTTGTCATGGCTGGAAAGGCTGGACGTGACGGTAAATAATGGTCATATCAGTGAGAAAGCAATCAGTGACGACTTTGAACGTGAAATAGTTTTGTCAGTTATTTTGTAATTTCTCCTGTTGTTTGCAGTGAATAAGTCATTTACTTATTACTTTGGATTTCAGATATACAGATCTATGTTTAAACAAATTTACTTTCAATAATTTATTGTAGCTATAAACAGGCCGAAAAGGCAGTCCAGATAGCGATACCACGATTGCGTGAAATGGGCGTGAAGATTTTTCGACCAGGAGATTACTATGCTGAAATGGTAAAAAGTGACAGACATATGCAAAAGGTGGGCTGTTTTTTCCATTTTTAATAGTCTCTGATTGTTAGCTTTATTAATGAAGTCATATTGTTTGTCATTTGGAAAAATATTCGCAGGTCAGGGAACGGATGGCAGAAATTGAACAAAACAAACAGAAACTGGAAGCAATTCGTAGGATTCGTAATGAGAAGAAATTTGCTGCTAAAGTTCAGAAGAAGGTTGATTTTGAACAGTTGTTTTAAATTCGGATTATAAATGGAGCTTAAGTTAGGAAATCGTAATTCACAGCATGGTAATGGTATTGTAGTAAGGCCTGCAATAGTTTATGCTTTATTAATTTAGGTGATGGAAAGGAAACAAAACGAAAAGAAAATTTTGATAGAAGAGGTGAAGAAGCATCGGAAGGGCATCAAGTCACAACTGGATACTATGCTTAATAATGCGAAGAGAATGTGTGATAATGAGGTATGTTTTTGTTTTTGCTAAGCTATATAACGTGATAATGGTTGTTGAATTTTAGCAGTTTCTTCCAAATTTATATTTCTTCATTAAAAGGACGAAAATCTTCAGGTTGAAGTGAAGGAGCTAACAAAAGAAAAACTGCGTGGGAGAAAGAAATTTAGTCGAATAGCACGAAACAAAAAATTTGGCTTCGGAGGACAAAAGAAACGATCGAAGAAAAATGATAAAAATAGGTATTTTAAAACATTTCCAATACATCTTTTCCATCTTTTCTTTTATGCTCAAATGAAGTCGAAACCCTAAGAATATGTTATTTAAACGGAATTTTGACTAATCTATAAAAAATTTTCAGTTTTGAAGAGATAGCAACACCCAGAAGTCTAGCTCGTAAGCTCAAAGGTTTTCATTTTGGTTCGAAAAGTGATGCAAAACAAAGAAGAAAGAAGTAATACTCAATTTGTGTATTTTGGCATTGCCTGTATATTTTGCTGTCGTTTTTCTCTTTTCTATCATGTTGAATAAATTTCTTTGTCAGCTCAGCCTTTTTTGCACATGAACGTACGAACGTCAAAGGTAAACATAATTTGAAAAGTTTTGTTGGTTGTGTGGAATAGATTACCGAGATTCACATAAGCCGTAGTAGTTACTTTTTAACGCTAGACAGTTTGTTTCTCGCTACTTCCCAAATTTTCTTCTTGGTGACGTACTGGAGTGATATTAGCTGGTACATGAGCATACTGAAGCTGAAAATTAATTGTGGTATGTCAGTGGGTTACTAAATTGCTCCAGTACTGTACGTTAAGAATATGTGAAGAGATTTCAGATGTTGGCGTTGCCAGTATGAGGTTTCAATTACTCATTGGTAGTGATGTGAAAATAAGCTCGATCGGGAATGATTTTGAGTGTCTTGTGGGGATGTATTATATTTATTATTCTTTTTTTCACAACGTTTGGTAGTTATTGTATGCTGAAAAGACGAATACGATCAGGAAATCGTAATGCGTAAGCTTCACTAAGTTTTTTTCCTTTTTTGTAAAAGTGACTGACAAACATTCCCTCAAAATTAGATTTCATTGCATTATTGGAGATAAAAAACAAAACCTTAACTATAATTCAAGGCTTGCTGGGACTTATCAATCTTTGTACCGGAGGTTATTTCCCTTAGAAATTGTTAGTCTTTCGTTACCATAACTTTTTTTCTAGCAGGTTGTTTTGATTTCTTTTAGTCAAAGGGTGCTGGAACTATCATAGTATATGTGAGAGGTTTCATTTCTCTGTCCAGTAATTCTCTGTTTTGTAGAAAAACAAGCTTTGCCGTTTCTTTGGGTAACTGTTTTGCTTGTGGTATATTCTTATCGTCATGTTTTCTTGGTCTCTTGCCACATATTCGAAAACATGGAGAACATATTCAAAATGTTTGCGTCGCAGTAGCTGGCTGCTCTGATCTGCTTTCGTATATATTTCTAAATTCAGAACTGGTCGTATTAATGGGCTTTCTTTTAATACTTTTTCTTGAAGAGGTTAGTTTATACCAACTTTGGTTGACACATCTCCAAATGTTTTTAATAAAATATGTCATATTTTTCTTATTCATGAAGTTAATAGTCAATGTGTAGTGATTAATTTTATCAACTTCTAGTGATTAATTTTTCAAATGAACAATTATTTTTGTGCTGACAAATGGCTGATGATTATTTATGGAATAATACTGCCTATTAGTGAGCAAATGTTGTCTTACCGCTGCATTTCACTTCATTTCAGGTAGTTCACATGTTTCATGGATCTGGTTCTCGAGGAATTTGCAAGCATTCTGTTGATACGGCATGCATAACAAATGGTAAAACTTCTGAAAATGTGCTGAGCACCGTCGTAGACTGTGAATCTTCTGCATGCAATAGTGGTTTGATGACTTTATTAAAGTGGGATGAGGACATCGAGCCGCTTGTTTCAGAGAATCCTAGCGCCGAAAACTTCGCTGATCCAGTGGACAATACACCATCAATTGAATTTCGACATGTTAGTGATGAAGTTCGTTTCCTGCCTTTCTGAAATAGGAAATTTTTTTTCTGAGTAGCACTCACTGACTGTCATCTTAGCACATTAATTTTGGTAAAGAATAAATAATCAAAATTTTAAAACTAGTTCAACATATGCTACAGAAAGCATCGTGATAGCTTCATATGTTCTGTAATCATAGTGTGTATAAGACAGCAATACTTTTGGAAAGATTGGATTTTCAACTTCATATAATTCTACTGTCTGTACCTGGAGGTAATTATCATCTCAAATTAGATAAGAGATATTTTAGGTCTTCCAAAAACATAAACGTGGCATATATTTCCATTCTGGTCTTCATTCATCGAATTTATCACTGAGTACATTTGTTTTGTTGTTTGGTCTTTCCATGCATTCACTCTTTGAAGGTATCGCACTGGGATTGCCGGTAAGTTGGAGAATAATTTCTGTTATTACCTATCTCAGCTATCTTTTGCAAGACTGTGATTCGTCTATTTTCCTTTTTAATTGTTTTATTTTCACTTGCTTTTTGAGAGTGCAACTAACTAGACACAGGTAATTTGATGTCAGATAAACACATTGCTTCATGCTTATTAAACGAAAGCTAGTCGAATTTGTCAAATGGTTTTCTTTCCTGTTCCCTACAGATGTCCTTTTTATTTTGCAGTTGAAACAGTCTTCGAAATAGTCGTTGAGGACTCAAGTCAAAGAACTCTCTGAGCCTTACTTAAATCGGATATTTTCCGTTGTAAATAGTTTTTAGTTGCTTATTTTATATGATTTAACTTAGGTGATTTTTCTATTTCAATACTTTGTCATTTTTTTGTTTGCATATTTTGGTGTGAGAAGTATAGCCGTCTTTTGAAATTTTAATTTGTTACCTTTTCTTCATGTTTCTTCACAAATTTAAATCTGATCATGGTGTGGAAGTAGCAAAGGAGCATCTTTTTAAGTCCAGTAAAACATTTAACTAAAAAGCCACAAAAGTGCTAATTTTGTCCAGGCAGATTTGAATGGAACTATCAGTAGAGCTTGGCGGTAGACAAATGAAACAGTTTAGTCTATTTTTGTAATCTTTTTTGAGGTGATGAACTTTTGGAATATGATGATAAGTTTTTTTTCTGAAAGAATTTATTTTCAGCTAATTTCGACAGAGTTCTACAGTCTTTTATTTGCCATTATGCTTCATGAAATACTATGTTCATTCGCATTTGGTGCTAACTTAGCGCATCAAAAGAGCACTCCAAAAACAGCATTCATATCATCACTTGTACTTGCAGGCAGTATTCCTACAGGAATGTCTTCATCTCTTGTAGTAAGTTTTACTTTCAGGATTTTTCAATTTCAAAATAAATACTCTTATTTTCGCTTCATTTGCGCAGCTGAAGAAAGCTTTTTATATTTATCAATGTGAAAAATATAGGCTTTTCATAATAAGTTGAGACACTGTTCACATTGTTTGAAATTCTTACAAATCGTTCAGATAAATTAGGATGAGCAGCATATAAAATGAAGAATTTGAAGATTGGACTAGTACGATTAATCCTAATTAGTATTGGTTTGAGTAAGGAACTGCTTGGTAAAATTTTTACATAGTTGGTAGTTTGTGCGATGGCCTTCTAGAAAAAAGGAATGATAAAGATTTTTAAGATTTTACTTAATTCTGTCTTAATTCTAGACGTCATTAGGCAATTTCTTATTCAAATGAATTTTATTGTTTTAAAATTTTTATGCTTTTAGATCAATTCTATGGAGACATTCACTTCACTGTTGATTCGATTTGTGTTAGAAGGATTCGCAGCTGGAACACTCATTTATGTTGCATGTATCGAAATGTTGAGTTCCGAATTGAGCACTCATGAACAAGATCTTAGACGTGGTCTACTTAAAGTATTGACCATCATTATTGGCGTTTTCACATTCTTTTTTGTAAAATTTATCTTCGGCTAGGATTCATATTTATTATCTCACTATAATATGATTGGGGCGATTCAAGTACACAATTTATCGAAGTAACTCATTAATTCCAGTAATTGCTGTTGTTCAGTGATTTTATTTTATATTATTATTTTTCATAATATTGTTTTTGACTGCGCTTTTTACTATCCGTTATATTTTTGTTTCCTGCAAATACTGGCTTAAATTAGATTATAGGAGGAAGTTAGTTGGAAGGAATTTATTAGATTCGAAAAATTATTTTATATGCTCTAATTCATTTTGATATTTTCTTCTACAGGAAGAAGTTGGGTCATTTTTTGGACATTCTGATCTTTTATTTTGCAAGTTTTGAAAAATGCAAAATGCAAAAAGTACAGCTGATCACTTTATAAGCGTAGTTAATCTCATATTTGGTTGGATTTTATTTATTTTAAAACTTGGAATGTGAAAAAAAGATCACTGAAATTTTTCATCATTTCGAAGAGTCGGTAACGACTATGACAAAGTTTTAGTGATTGCTGGTGTCGTCAAACTATAAAACTGCTCCACTATGGGCTCTGATATTTTAACATTCATTGAAGAATTTGGATTAGATGGTAAATTTACTGTAAATAATTGTTCGTTTGCTGCATTATTTTATTGATCTTCAAATGTAATTTTAATGAAGCTTTGGTTTTTTTTTTCTGATATCTACTTCATTTTACGTCTATTCGTAATCTCTTCATGTTTTCCATCTTCATCTCAACATTTCTCTAATCTCGCCTTTTTCTTTTTTTAGTTCTGATTTGGTAGTATCTGTTATTGGTATTTTTCTTTGGTATTTTTCGTATTACGCATTGCCAATGAATAATAGCGAAGCAGTTCTCAAAAGTGCGCAGTTGATTTTAATATATCATTTCATCTTCATCTGTGGTACCTATATTATGCATTTAGAAATATGCATGTAATGCTGTCCCTGATCTGTCGTTATCAGTGCATATGCATAAAACATGAACATCGCAAAAAGAAAGCATGCATAAAAATATTCGTAGAAAATACCACGTGTATTTCTTAGGTTGATCCTAATAATTTACAGGTAAATTGCTTATGCTTTTGAAATGACTGTCAGTTATTCTTGCTGAGGGCACTCTATGGATTTTGTGGGCCACTGTTCGGCTGTCCAGTAGTTGTAATTATTTCATGCTATCTTTGGGTTTTTTGGGCAAAAATCCTTTTTAAATAATATTAAAACTGCTTCGCGCAGTGCTAATATATGGATAAACATTTTATGGCGAATTATTTGTGCCAGACTTTTCTTGCTTGATTATGTATGATTGCTCAAGAACCTCATATCAATGGCTGGGTCGGCTTTCCGGAAGATAATTCGGCTGCGAAGTACTGATTGGGCAGTACTCGATGAAAGTGCTTATTATGAAACCATTTATGAAGGCAACAGGTGAATTTCTGTACTGACATTAAAGGTTTGTTGGATGGATATATTGTTTTTCAACAATTTTGCAGAACTGCTGGTGGTTTTACAATTCAAGTGGGATAATTTTTCTTGATTTTTTTTCTTTGAACTAGGACTTGCAGTTGTATTGGGTCCTTTTATTTACTCAGAAGAGTTCATTTGTTTTTACATCCAGCGTACCAAACCGAACATTCTATTCAATACACTCACCATTTCGGATGGATTCAGAGGCTAAGGCACTGTTTGAGAAAGAGTCTGCAGGAAAAAAACATAGGTCGAAGCAAAAACGAAGGAATGGAATATCTTCGAATATTGCTTATGAATTACAAAAGGTAAGTTATTGATTCCTCCCTTCTCGATGTTAAAACTAATAGTTACTAATTTCTTTTAAAAATAGCTTGTATATTTTTAAAGGATATTTTTATGTTACTAAATTTTTATGATATACTAATATACTGATAAATATTCTCTATATATTTCATTTGATTTTGACACTTCTTATTTAAAATCACTTGAAACTTTTTTTCAGGTCAATATTATTTTAAAAAAGGCGCTGGACGAAGCGATCAAGATGGATGCATTTAATGAAAAGCAGCAAGAGTCAGCATTACTGGATTTCAATAATTATTTAGTGCGAAACTTAGCTCTTAATATAGCTTCAGTTCCTTGTCCATTATCTCGTTATGACAAACTGCATTATGTTGCGGGGCAAAGTATTAAGGAAATATTTTTGGATCATGAAAATAGGTAATACCCTTGTCCATTTTCGGATTTTGTCCTTGAAGACTTAGAAAAAAGAACGTTGTACTTTTTTCTCTCCAAAGAACTTTTAGAAAGTCTGCTTACTTTTTGAAATCCTTTTGTAATTAATAGCAATATGCAGCATTGCGCGAGAATGCCTGGATACTGTCTCTAAAAAGACTCTGTATATATATATATATATATATATAAAATGAATACATATTTGATATAAAGTAGAAAATTTTCAGAATCATTGACCATATTCCAAACGAATTAATAATGTGGATAAACGCTAGCCCGGAAGTTATAACAGCAGGATGCAAAGGAGAAGAATTTATTTTACCTCCATTCTCTGCTTTTATCGTAAATGATGCATGTGTGTCAAGGGGACTGATCAAGCGTAATTTTATAGCCTTTAGTTTATTTCTTTTTAAATCCTCTTTTAGTTTTATTTCCCACCAATTCTCTTCAATTTTTCGTTCTCATTTTTGGAAATCGTTAATTATCTTGTTCCTCTGTTTCAAGTTTGACAGTAACTTCTGTGGTGTGATAATTGAAATTAATAGGTTTCAAATATTAATAATAAACATTGAGTTAAGTATTGATTTCAGATGGGAAGCGATTTGATTTTATATTGTTGGATCCTCCTTGGGAGAATAGATCTGTTAGAAGGAAAAGTGTGTAAGTGAAAATATAATTGTACAGTTTGTGGATTTTCAAAACTCTGTGGTAAAAAATAGGATAAAAATATGATGATGAATAAATGAGAAAAGATGCTGCTAATATGTTGATATTAATCGTATAGCTACCCGATCTATGCGGACCAAACATCGATGTTGGATTTTTATTTGCCTGAGCTTTTGGAAGAATCAGGATTGTTGGCAGTGTGGGTTACAAATAATGCTAAACATCTAGAATTTGTCAATGAAATGATTGAGTATTTTGGTTTCGTGAAAATTGCTACTTGGCGGTGGCTTAAGGTTATTTTTTTCCCTTTGTTTTTTCAAATTTATGTTTTTGGGTTTCATTTAAAGATTACTTTCCCTGTCATAATTTTGCATGGGGGTATCTAAATGTATCTACACTTAATGTAATTTGCACTCGGCCTAAAAATTGTAAATGAAACAAACAAATGTCTACCAAGCTAAATTAAGTTGTATGTTGAGCTTAAATTTTCTACCACTTTAATTTAATTCTGATGAAAGATATAAGAACGTATTTGCCCATTCTTGTTAGCCTCAGATTTTTTTAAATTATATTCAACTCTTTCACATAGTGAATTTTGAACTTCATTTAGTGGTTCTTTTGATAGTGAAGATTCATAACTTTCCAATAATATTGGATACTTTTTGGTGTTTTAGGTAACCAGCAGTGGCGAGCCCGTGTACAACTTGGACAGCCAGCATAAGCAACCTTTTGAAAGTATCATATTCGCCTCTACTACTGCTGGTTCTGAAATCTATACGAAGATTGTCGATGATTTTGTGTTAATCAGGTATCTTTTTTTTTTTTTTATTTGTTTGTGATTCTTTCACTGCTGTTCAAAATGTCGGTGATTGGAGCGTCCGAGTAGTATTGGGAAGCTGTTTTGTATTTGCAAATATGGGCAAATGGAGTGAGCAGGGAATGAGTTCAGTGAATTCAGTTCAGTATTTGACATCTTCAGCTTGGTTTAGAAGCCTTATGAGGAACAACGCCATCACCATCTATTAAATAAATAGTCTCTTTTGATAAATAATGGAGTGATAGCTATAGATAGGAATATGAAATTTTTTTGATGAACAATCGGATGAATAGAAGAGTGAAGTATTCACGAAAATTTTGATCCATTTTGCATCGGTCTGTATGGATAGGAAGAAAGAAGTCTTGACAAAGTTGTTATAATTTTAAGATAATTCTACTCGAAACAAGAATCCCTAATATCTTTCCAGCAGATGTTTTAAAAATTGATTTCGAACCCACATTGATCAAATCTCAGGATTTCGAGGATTCATCAGTATTAGCTAAATTTACAAAATGTCCTAATTAATCAAATATCTTCCCACTCTTTTGGTCAGCGCTTAACTTTTTCCAGCACTCCTTCTGCAATCCATTCACGAAAGCCACCGTTGCTCCCAGTGTTGCAAACACTCGGTATTCTTAAAGAATCAGCTTTACAGTTGGAACTGTACGGCAGATATTTGTTACCACGAACAACAACTGTAGGATTTGAAGCCCTCAGATTGCAAAATAAGCGATATTTTGTTTGAGTATGCACACCAATTAAAATTTCAAATTTGCAGATTTCACATCAAAATAATTCCCAATATTATTATATTTATGTGCTCAAGTAAAGAAGAACAAAATTACAATGCTTCATCAATAGCTAATGCAGAACAGTGGTATATCAGTTTATTAAGGGCCAAAAACAACTTGCTCAATCAAAATAAAAGAGTAAATGGCACGGGCAGACTGCACCCATTTTGAAACTTATATATAATATATATATATTATTACATCAGTTTCATTTGTACCCGGATTTGTCTCATTAGGATCACAGTCTTTAATTCCTAATCTTTGTAAAATAATATTCACCTGCTCCTGAAGTACATGATTAACTGGATACAGTTAGTATCTATGCACATGTTTTGAACGCATTCTCATCCGACAGATTTACTTGAAATTTTGGGAAACATCTGTGACGTTCGGAGAAACCGGAAGACCGATAAATTCATTCGCTGATAAATGTGAAATTTTACTACATAACCGCTGGGACGATTTCCAATATTTTTAATCAAGACGCATTTCTGGCCACTTCTTAAGAGTAATTTTACATAGCAAGACAAGCCTTTTGCTTACTTTTCTAGTCTCGGATATTTAATTTCTTTTTTTGGGCCTGGACTAACTATCATTCGCATTTGCTTGCTTATTACTAATTATTTATCATTATTATTTGCTATTATTTATTACTATTAGTTATTATTTACAGTTACTATTATTGTTGGACTGTTCGTACGGAAATTCCTCTTCCTATACCAAGGACACAGGAACAGGGATCTTTCGGATTTTCTCCAAACCTTACGATTAGATATACCCGGAAGCTTCAAAAAGAAATGAAATGAAAAACAAAATACAGGAATAAAGTGTCCGATAGTTCAAATTTATGACTTACAATTCAATATTCTCCTGCTTGAGTTTGTTTTTTTCAAAAAAGATGGTCATATCATTTGTCAGATCTTGACAATTTTACTAAAATAAAAGGGAAATGACTAATTGTTCACCTTCCTTTGTTAAAGGAGCTCCTATTAGGCAGATGTCGGAATCAGTTGAAATTGTACCGTAACTCTATTCCTCATCGCCCTTCGTATTTCAACAAAAAGATTGCGAATGCAGAAAATATTCCAAATCGTAACTGACAGATAATGGAACGGTAAAGAACCTGCCGAAAAAGCTTACTTAAAGAGAATTTAACGACATCGATAAAAATGAGATGAAATGAACTAGAAGCATAACTTTACTAGAAGAGAGGGAGATATAAGGGAGGTAATTACTAATTAAAGACTAACACAACTAAAACCACGTCGAGACAAAATAATACTGTTATGTATGTAGATATTGTAGAAATTAACAAGTTAGAAATCTAGCACATTATGGAATTAGTGTTTTTCTCAATTGTATTTTAGCAGGGCATCATTAAATTTAGGAGGTAAGCGACATCAGCGGTAACGGAAAGCGAATTTAACAGGAATAGTGTGATAACACTAGAGAGGTAAAAACTTGCTCCCGTTTGTAAACCATAAAAAAGAATTTGATATTAATTCGAAAATGAGCTATGAATGAGAAATTGCCAATCATTAACTGTGGAACCTCTGTAGCTGAATTTTCAGTTTTCAGAAAAACAGTTCTTTTCATTTTTTTTGACTTCATGAATGAATGAGGGAAATCATTCATATTTCCAAAGCTCAAGCGCATTTGAATAAAAGAGGAAGATCTGAAATTCATTCAAGTTAATCTTCTGGAAATGCACAGGGATGTTTCTAAAAATTTGAATGGATCAACATAATGAGAAAGGAGGACACTGTGAACCGAAATCAGTCGTATGACCTCTTTTTTGAAGTTACTATGTAGATCTCCTGCCATACCAATATTATATCATTCATTTTGCTCAGCAGACGACCAAACATGGCATGCATCACAGAATTCCTCCTAATTTAAATCACCAAATTTTTGTAGCTAGCTTCTACGTGTTGCTCGATACTACGGAGAAACTAGTAGAAACTAATATAAGAATAACAATAGGTAGCCCATGCAGTTGCTGATCCAAGTAACCCCCCCCTCCCCCCGCCAATTAATTTATCGTCAATTTTTATTCATTCTTCTTAGTGACCTCTCTTCCTTGCCTATCTTCTACTGATCTACATAATATTGAATCTCCCTATTTATTTTGTTTTAGTTTACAATTAAGCATTTCCAAGACATCATGAAAGCAACAGTGCTGGTCATAGCTTCCCTGTTCATTTCGACCTGTTGCGCCGTCCTTGAAACCAATGGTAACGAGGTGAGTTAATTGCTATTATTTTCATTCATTAAAACAGTTCAATTCAACTGATGCCAAACTCAGTTCCCTCAAATTCCAAGATTAAAAAGATCCATGTTTTCCTTGACCATTGTTAAAATATTCCATTCCAATGTATACATTGATCTGCTAAGTAAAATCAGGTATGAGTCACGCATAAGTAGTTTACAAAGCTACATTCCTAATGTGACGAATGAAGACCACTAATTGAGCAGGAAATTCATACTTGTCTGAGGGAAAACTTCTTATCGCAACTCCGCAATCAACATGAGTATTTTATAACCAAACTTCCACAGTGTTAAATTCCAAGATGTCTTCTCATTTAATCCAAGCTATAATACTTATCAGAAATTCTGTTCTGCTACATTTCCAGCTACTACTACGAACACATGACATCACGAGTGCTAGGCGTGCTCGCGACACAGGCGACAGGCATCTGGAAGGAAATCACTTGGCACCACGACGACCTGCACGAAGAGAAGTATCACGAGGCAGGAAACCGAAAAATATCTTAAAGAGCAAGAAATATAAGACTGTCTAGTTTCCTTGTTAGTAAAAGTTTTCTCTACTTTACCACTCCAGAAAAGAAATAAAGATGCGAACCACCAAGTCAGCTTCTGACATTTATTACATCACAAACCTCACCAACCCCTGCACACAGTCCATGCAATCAGACGTTGGCACTCGCCCAACCCGCTCACCTCGGTACCACTCCAATCGCGATAAAAGTAGCCCCAACGAACGACGGGACTAAGTTCACAGAAAACCCCGAGCACCCCACCCACTTACCCCAACTACCAGCTGTAACGCTCGCACCCCACACTCGACCCAGCGAAACACAACTACATCATCCGATGAAACCCACCAACAGCAGCGAGGACAGTAGGAGAAGCCTCAGACTCAAGCAATCGTTCATCGCCCAAGGCTGCGACGGCATTTCCTATCAATTTACACGGTTCATCATTGGCACACCCATACCCTTCCTGCATTTTATTATTCTACCACTGCAAACATTATTGAGTGGTTGCAGTCAGACAGTAAAAGAATGATTCTTTTGCTCGCGAAATATGTCGTGGTTGCGTATATGATGTGATGAAGTACCGGTTGTTCTGGGTTCTCTTAGACTTCTTACCGCAGGGAGTGGGAGGGTCAAGACATCTGTAACTCAAGCAGTAAATGATTAAAAGTATCGCGGAATGGAAGTTGGGTGTTTGTTCGGATTCATTACAAAGTTTTATGCATATTTCAATGTGTAGAAGGAGGAGGTCAGTAAGAGGTCAGTGTGCATTCGGACATGAACACAGGTGTGGCGTTTATTCACTTGGCATTTGTTCTATACTAGCAATGCATTCATTCTTATTATCAGCCTTAAATACAATTGTGCTCCTTTGTAGTGCATCATACATAATACAGATGGTAAAGGTAAACGAACATTTCCTGGTTGCTTTCCTCTTCTTAACTACTTGTCATCTGATATTTGGTGACGCCGTTTTTGAAGATAACGTTGGTCACTGGAAGTAATGCACCCATTGGACAATGGTCTGTTCTGGGTAGAAACATGTCTGTATTGTCGTCACAAAGTGCTGCACTTGATCGACAATCTATTTTCTTGCTCCAAACGGTGACTTCATTCGGAGATGTCCAGTAGTTGGGATTTTGTAGGCATTGTGGATTTAGTTGGAATTTATAGAAACTGAAAATTCACTTTCACAATTATCAGTTTCAGGCTTTTCTTAAAAAGCAATTCTGAAGCAACACTGGGAACTTTGATTATTTTGGTTCTCTTAAATTAGGATTTCTGTAACAAACAAATTCAAATGATTTTCAAACATACTGGTCATCATAACGTATCGTAATTTTTTTGGGATTGAAACGATGAACTTTTCTGGGATCCGGTTGTGCCCGAATTTCAACTGCCACAGCATTTTCAATATATCTCTTCGTTTCGAACTTAAAGCAATAAATAGGTTTATTGCAATTAAGCTTTTGCAGGCACATTCTCCAAAAAGCAGAAAATAAATATGCGATTAGGTGGAAATTTCGTAATTCATTCCAAAAGAACAATCACTTTTCCGTTTTAGTTGAAACAATACTTCCTCCCTAATTAGGGAGAACGGAAGCAATACGATATCAATACTTTATGTGCAGTCACTTTCCAGACTCTTGCTAGAAGTTTACAACCAAATATTTAAATATTTAAAAACCAATACTTAAACAAAACTCATGCTTACCCCCTGGATAATGTTATATTTGGATATGTAGAATTTGTTTGTTTCGTTATTTGCAGCACTAAGAATTACTGTGACATTCGGAACACCTTGAGATTCGTACCCGCAGATGGACAGATAGATGTAATTATCGATGTCCACTAAGCGGCGGTTGTAGCCCGCATCCCGAACCGCTTTACCACCAAGCGATGCATATATTGCAGGTATTGTTAGTATGACAATTTGCGCATTTAGCATCTGATTGGTAGGCTTTTTAAACGCTCTTTTATTTTTAATTAACGTGACATTCTACGAAATAGCGGCACATTATGAAAGGACTTTAATAGCTTTCAATAAAAGTCATTTAATTTGGTAACTTCATGGATTAATTAAAAACTGATTTAAATCTAATCATATCGGTGGATGAAAACTGCAAGTAGCTGTGGCTTGAGAGCATGCTGTAAACTATAAGAAATTAAGAGCTTTTAAAATAAATGTAGAGGATGCTAACAATTAAGTAGCTTTCAAATATGCTTTTATATCTATTATGTTGTAGCCAGCAACTCAAAAATATTCTCAAATTATTTTTCCTATTTTAATGATATTTTAATGAAGTTACAACTTCAGTTCAGCCAATTTATCTTCTTATTTCCCTTCTTTTCTTGAATATTTCTTTCAGTTGCACTCATTTAATATGTATAATCAAATTCGGTTGAAAAAAAAATCCAATTTATCTCTCAAATATGTATTGCAACTGAGCAAAAAGCGAAAATATATTTGGATATTTATGGGGCGATATCTTCTGTACTTTACTACGTCATTATGAACGTAATTGTTTAAAACTCTTCAAAAATAGCACCTTACAATGATGACTAGTCAAAAATTGTAATTTTTAATTCACAAAACAGGAAAAATTTCTTGGCGATCTTTCATGAAACTTTCTACAGAAGTGGCCTGAGTAGATAGTAGTATGTTAGCACCGTGGTACTTTTTCAGTTAAAGAAATATAAATTTGCAACCAGCAGATTGTAAATTTGTATTTCAATTTTCCATTTGATATTAATTTGATGATAAAAAAATGAAGTTTTTCTCTTCGTTCCAAATGTTTCACTAAGAATGGAAGTGATTAAATTTTCTGGCTTCTCTTGTTGAATTAGATGCTTAGATTTTTTAATTAATATTGTTTCTAACCGAATTTTAATAAAATGAGATTAAACAGTGGCAGTTCAGAGGTGCTCAGAGAAGATTCCTCTTGTTGAGAATTGCTCACGTAATGCATTCATTTTCCCTCTTTACTCAATTTCATCATTCTTTTTAAACATAAAAGTAATAAATACCACTGAAATATAATATGCCAAAGTGTACAAGCAACATTTCAACATGTAGTTAGTTATCCCTAACATTTTGACTTTTGACTTAGTCAGACCGCCGCCGATATCATTAGCTCCATTCCGGTAAAAATACAAGGTGAGAGGGTCATTTTCGGTACAAATAAGTCCGCAAGTTTAGAAGTAACTGTGAACGATTCAACGCTTCAAGTTATTTACTGAATGTATTGCTCGTGGACATGAACCATTACACGTTGGACGGAAATAACAGCGATGATAAGTCTGCGAAGTTTATTGAGTGTATTGCAGCCGCAGCGGCTGCTGCAGCGGAACGTGGATTCAGTACTAGAGACGTAGCAAGGCCTGGTGTGGTTAGCGTTGTGACGTCCTAAAGTGAATCTTTACCCAAATATGACTCTAATTCCAAAAATTCGCTTTTGAAATCCCCAAGTTCTGTAATTTTGATTTTCGACATTGTTTAAAAGTACTTTTAACTATTTCTAAAAGTCTTCCATTTTGAGGAGAATGAGATTGAACAATTAGTAGTTCAAAAACTAGTTAACAATTAATTACAAGTAATAAGTATTTAGAATTATTTATTTTGCACCAGAAGAAAAATTTCAGTACCTCATGCGAAAAAGGCAGAGAAGAATTTGGATAAAACATGAATGCATTGGATGTTGATGTTGCTAATGATTTCCTACAGCGTGCTCGACGATTGCTAAACCAAACCTGGAAAATGCCGAAGAATATTTTGAAATGTCCCGAGTGAGTAGAATTTGAAATATACAACAATAAAGGTGCAGTTGCATGGTGCCTTCAGAATCTCCGATTTTGGAACTTATTGAAAATAAAGAAAGACAAGTAAGTAGTCACACTCAACTGAAAAAAAAAAAAGTAGTATTTCAAGCAACCTGTATTTTACCCTCATCCAGTTTGGTTGCCGCAGCAAGACGCTCACGCAATTCCTGATCAGGATAGGTGTTCGCTTTGAAGGCTGCTTCTAACACTTCCAGTTGTTCCTGTGTGAAACTTGTTCGATTTCTCCTTGTCCTACTGACTAGTTCGCTTTGACAGTCTGAGAGTAATCTTTCAGAGGTGGCACATCTCCCTACAATAATGAAATATATTTATTACTGAAATGTTTTGTTTAACAAATATCTTTATTTCACTTTCTTTTAGAGTCTTAACTCTTTTATTATTTGTTTTTTAGACAGAAAGTGTTTCGTTCTCTCTTGGAGAGATTGTTTCAGCTTTAAAATCAAGAAAGTCATGAAATTCATCTCTAGTTGGATGCTTTTTACCACCTCTAAAAAGATGATTAGAGGGTGAATATGAATCTGTGAATTGTTTGAATATTTTCTTGAACTGTTCGGTCTCGGAAATTTTGCAAACTTCAAAGGATCAATAAAAAAATATCATGATAAGAGTTAAATCAGTGACTGGATAGATAGTAACTTCGATGCCATTTCTGAATAATTTTTGAAAATAAAGAACAAGTAAGCAAAAAAAAAGAGACTTCAAAATTTTCGAGCATGAAGCGAATTGCTGAAAATTTTTTACAAAAAAAAAAAAACATAAACGAATACAAATTAGGCTTTATTACATGATTCGTGTCGTAATGTAATGAAGCAAAAATGAATTAGTCCGCTTGAACGCTTTAAATAATTGCTCAATCAGTGCCAAAATTGCAATTTTGAGAAGAAAAATACAATTTTAGCGTAGTATTTTAGCGCATCATTAACTGGACGATCATACATGGACGATTTTAACCGATGCCATTTTATAGTGTTAATTATATCTTAAATGAACAGCAACAATTACCTGTCAGCTTGGAAAGGTTTTCTTTTTTTTTCGTATTTTTAGGAATGTGAATAACTATTTATTATTTGTTACATTCCGACAAATCGAATTTTCTCGGAAAAATTAGAATCTGTGTTTGCTTCTAAAAAGTTGCCTAGCAGCAACTATATGGTAAAGTTATCTAACATCAAATGATCAAGAGTGAGCAATCGATTGGTTTTGCAAATACCGTTGAACATTGTGCAACTATTTAATTTGTTGAAGTATCACAATTTTTCAAATGAAAAAAGCAATTTAAAAACATTGGAAATCTAAATAACCTTTCATTACCATTTCTTATAGGAGCCAAATTTATAACGAAAAAAAAAAGCATCCAACAAAACACATTAGTACCTGCAGTGGTAGAAAGAATGCCATCTATACTATGTTTCAAGGTAAAGACTTTGGACTGCTTTAATGCAAAAGATTTCGATGTGTACTGATTCTGAATTCCGCTTCGCACACTTGCATCTCTGAAATATCGCCTATTATTAATGATTCAGAAACCTATGTTTTTGCATTACTATTAGTATGATAAAATTCCTGAAATTGTGTTTTATAAAAGTTCCAAAACCTTATACATTTATAGAAATGAAATTGATAAAATTTTCCAAATAATTTATCCAGAGTAGAAGAATTTCTCAAGTAAATCAAGTCCCTCTGCATACATTAAAAATTGTTAACATTTCTCTCGAAATAATGAGGAATTCTGGAATATGTTTAAAAACTGATGTATTAACCTTATAAATCTATGTATTGAAGAAATAGTAGGTGCATTGGAACGACTGCAAATTCCCTTATCGATAAGAAGTGATCGAATTTCGTGAGCATTGATAGAGGGTTGATCTTGACGAATTCGTGTTATGTGCTCTTCCAGAGCCAAAATCGTTTTACGTGATCGTGGATTGCCACCGATCTTAACATTGTGACATTTCAATCGGAAAAAAAAATTAGGCGAGTAAGTAAGAGTAAAAGTTCAACATGACAATCTTCTGAGAATGAAATTTAGCCTAAGAAGGTCAATGGTAGGTGAAACGTGTTTTACATTTAACAATTTTACACCTGTTGATCTAAGAGATAATAACTTCTGATGTTCCCTAAAGTCAGAAAATACAGACTGTTGTTGTTTAATAAACCCGCTAAAATTTTCATATAACTGTTGTATTTTAATTTAAAATTCGGGAAAAAAAAAACTAATAAATAGACAGGTATAAATGGTATTGAATAATTGTGAAATTAAAATTGGTAATATAAATAAAACACAACGAAAATTATTGAGAATATAAAATTATTATAAAATATTCAAGGTTTTAAAAAGTCAGATACCCTTGATACTTAATAAAATACTGTACGGATACTGTATGTGTGAATAGAATCAATCAATCATACAGTATTTTTAAATAATAGTTAAGGGATATTTGTTACCTTTTAATTTTCCCATTTTTGATTCTGAATCAAAATAATGGATGAAAATCTTTTAAGGAGTGTGTATCTGTTCAATTTTCTAAAATATTTTGGGAAAAAATATAGGCACACCTGAATATAAGAAAATTAATTTGTGGGACAGTGTCGCAGAAAACAAATCCAGTTAGCAAATTACAAATAAATCTTTTTTTCTTTTGGGAAGCCTCCATTTCTTTATTTCTTCTCTCATTTTAACAAAATAAATTCACCGTAATAAAGTGAATTTCAATAGGTAAGTCAAACTATTAACAAAATTTAATATAATTTTTTGCTTTATTGTGCAAAGTAATTAAGTGTCAGATACGTGTTCAGAAGAAGCTAAATACCGGAACTGAAAATAAAGAAAGCCGGTTCCTTATTTTCATGCTTTTTGAATTATTCGAGGATTATTAAGTTCAGAATATTTCCTAGCGATGGATTAATTTCAATGCATATTAATTTAAGTGGTTACACTGGGAATTTTGTCACTTATTTTGATTCACTTTCTTAAGATTGAAGTTAACGTTTTACTCTTTAAATTTTCTGTCTCTATATTTATATTTGTCATTAAATTTATAAAAATGATTTATGAGAAATCTTTATTCCTTCAATATTTCTTCTTTTTGTCTATCCGAGCATAACTTGATCAAATGAATGTTATCAATTAGTGAGTGAATATGTCAATCAACGTCAAATACAATCAGTGAAATGATGTCAACAAATAAACTTCACTAAACTAAAGCAAACAGATGCGACGCTAAAGAAGATGATGACTGATGGCTGTCTTTCCCAACAGATAATATTATTTATTTATCGTTCTCTTCTAAAGGTATCATATGCTGTTGTTCCTTCTAGGTGCTGTAACAAGTGACTGTTTCACTTTTTGTATGAGCTTTTCTTAGATTTAAACCTATAACTGATTCCGGTTTTTTGCACGTACAAATTGGGTTGCCAACCTGTCCAGGTGATACGGATCCAGTCTCAGCGTAGCGATATAAAATTTTTGATACACAACCATGAGACACACGTAATTGTCGACTGATGTGGCAAGGTCTGCAAGAGTTTTATAGAAAATTCCAAATATTGCTTAACTGAAGTTTAACAGTAGTATTTTAACAAGAAAAAAGTAACAGCAAAACTGGACAGAGAAAATAAATTTAATTAATTTTTAATAACAAATACAAAAGCTTCTCGATGTTGAATGCTAACTTACCTTTCTAAGGCTGCAACAAGTTTCTTTATGCTGGATCACTGAGCCAATCTCTTTTACAGAGTACAGATAAGAACCCAGGAAAAAAACTTTCAGAAGTGAACAAAATAGAAAAGACCACCCATGAAACGCTTTTCTTTTTTGTGCCAGAAAAGGTTAAAGAAAATAAATAGCGCTCTTAAATTTAATGACCAAAAAAGTGTCATTAAGGGGAGAATGAAGAGGGGTTTGAAAAGAAGAAAGTTGCTAGGTGTGTACAATTTACTTTTTCAGATAAATTATGTTGAATGCAACTACTTCAACATTAACATGGGTCATTTGAACGGAATGATACACTTGCTATAACAGGAAGAGGTAATTAAATTTCATTGTGTTTATTTGATTCTTTTCTTCCGAACATAATTTATTAAAGTTGTTTGTTTAATTTACCATTTTTAGAATGTGAGTTGATTCAAATAGTACAACAGCTGTCACGTCTAACACTGTGATATACTGGAAAAAACTTCTGATGTCAGACATTGAGCATTACGTTTTAATTACATACGGCACCTAGCAAGCAGTACAGTGTCTCTCAACAAATCCATTTTCTCAGGAAACTCTTCCTACGTTTCAGGAGAGAATTTTGAATAAAGTGCATTTGTTAAGCAGCTACATCAACGAATCAGTTACAGATTTAAATTATTTAAAACTAAAATACACTAAACTGAAACTTAAGTAGACTTTTGCGCAGGAAATATTCAGTAGTCTTTGAAGTGTCAGTTATGGCAATAAATAAAGGGTTTTGATTAAGAGAGTCTAGGTGCTATTTGCAGGTAAATACATTTGAATTCCCTGACACTTGCATGACTACNAAGGGTTTTGATTAAGAGAGTCTAGGTGCTATTTGCAGGTAAATACATTTGAATTCCCTGACACTTGCATGACTGAAGTATTCAGAGCATAAAAGAGAATTTGCTTCGTTATCATTTGGTATAATTACTTTATTCTGCAAAATGGTGCACATCAAAAAAAAAAAAATAATAATAAAATAAAATAATTCACATATTCCTACACAAATTATAGGCACTGAAATTAAGCTTGCCAAGTCCGACAAAAGACGAAAAAAATTATTTAATCGCTCACGCAGATATTGAATGATTAACAACTGCAACATAGAAATGATAATGAGACTAGCAAGAATAGTGTGATAAGAATAATTGCGGTTTAAAACTGTGATAATCCGATGTTTCACTGTACAGTATTTAATAGAAATTAGAAGGAGGCAGACTTACTTCACACCATTAGTAGCCATTTCAACAATTTTCAACCGAATGTGTTGGGGCAACGGACGTCCGTTGATAAATACACCACCAAGCTGATTTACTCGACCCTGCAACTGTGCTTATTGATTCTAGAGGAATAGAAATTAAGAGTGTTAGACGAGAAGCAAAAATAGATGCTTACTTCCACAAGTAATTCTAAGCCATTTGGGAATACAACATAGAATTAATTTATTAGTTAATGTTCGACTTTAAATGATGCGCCCAATTCTTGTTCTGTGAAAAGCAAGACTAAATCTAAAGTTGTGTTATCTGAAGATCGTAGGTTATTAGGTTGAAAGAAATGCTGAGATTATTCAGAGGATTACTTCTGTCATTCTCGAGTAGAAGCCTTCAGGAATGAATCCAAGTAGGACCATAATAAAATGATGCAGAATTTTGTGAAGCTTTAAGAGTTCTAAAAGATTTTAGATGTTCTCTAAATTTTCTAACAAGAGGAAAAATATAGGTAGTATTTTCATCAGAGCATCTGATGAATTTCTTTCCGTTTTAATTTGCTACTAATAATTCTCACTATCTTGGCTGCAGGCAGAAATTCAAGTGTTAATGGGCCATTTAAAATTTCAACTAGTTAAAGAAAAACAAATAACTTTACCTGTCCCATAATATTGGCGAATGTGAAGGAATGCTGGTTGGAAGTTAGTGCGGCGGTGTCACCAGCAGTAGCGACAGTGTTGTTGATGGCGATGGTATTGGTACTACCTGTGGTACACGCCATTACTGTGTTGGTACTACCAAGAGATAACAAAAACTTCAACAACCAATTCACACCATTTACCGATTATTTAAAAAAGGAGTGATAATTTTGATGGTTTGATGTGCGGGGCGTCGGTTGTCCAAAGGTGTCTTCGGGGGGTGGGAATGTTCTCTGATTGAAATGAAATTATTTTAATGTATCCGAAAATATGAATGCTCCTTGCTACTACCATAACACGGTCGCTTTGCCTCTTATCATCTCCATCACTCCTCCGCGTTCCTTATCCATTCACAAAATACTGCAGGAAACCAACGGAACTGAGGAGTCGAAAGCCCCGCAATTCCTACCCCACTATCCCCGCTCTGCCGCGGTGTTTTCTTTTGTTGGCGGCTGATAATTATACACTGCCATAACCCATCACAACCTTCTTAACCACCCAAAAATTTCCCGTCCTTTTCGTGTGTTTGTTTTATTTCTGCCCCGCCTCCACACTAAGCTCCTATGGCTACAGGCCCCCACCGAACATCCCATCTCTAAGTACCGTATCAGACACAGGGCAGTTCCATGTTACCTTTATCACTCCCATCATCCAACTTCTATTTCTTATCACTTTATACAGCGAATGAGCATCGATTGCCGTTAAATTGTTATGAGTTCTACGGGAAGTAATCTTCAGCACGGTGGAAAAAGTCTCGGGTCAAAGGTTGACATTATATTCGGAATGTGAGAGTGAACTCAGAAATTAC
This sequence comes from Setaria digitata, assembly GCA_003640385.1. NCBI lineage: Eukaryota > Metazoa > Nematoda > Chromadorea > Rhabditida > Setariidae > Setaria > Setaria digitata. The sequence goes on along the minus strand of RCAB01000073.1, from coordinate 152,677 downwards.
ACGCAATCTTTCCAGCGCACAGCACTTGCCAGAATTAAATCTTTGCTTCCTCACCTATTCAATAGATTGGTTAAAACTTCTCGGATTCAGATCCTACATGACAAGAGAGGTAGTGCACTCGTTCCTAAATGAATCTATACGTTGACGTACTTTTTATCCTAGAGGTTAAATAAATTACACAAAAGCATGCAAAGAAGTTTAAGGCTTCTTTAATTTTAATAATCCTCAAATATATTTCAGAGAGAAAAGTCTTTTCAAGGAGAAAAGTCTTCTCTTATCTTAATTTTAACACCTTTTCTAATAATGAAAAGGTATGTTATAAACAAATAGCACACAGGAAAAGAAAATGTAGCTACAGCTCAATTATGCTATTGTAGTTTCTTTAAAAACTTAATTTCATACTGCACATTTTTTATCCTTCCTTCACAGTGCTTGTTAATTAAGTGAGCAAATAACTAATGGGTTATTAAATGTGACACGAAACTTGCTCATCAATTTTAATATTTTATTTCGATTTCAAAAAGAAATTAACATCAGTTATTTAAAAAAGAATTAAGCACCGTAAGAACGATGAAACTTTGACTTTGTCATTACCAAAATGATGTATACTCAAACTGGCAAAATTAGCTTAGGAGTCCAGCTTTCATCCAAGAAATGAACCAGGTCCTGAGACCCAGATCCAACTACGAACTTTTTCAATGCAACAATGACGATATACATTTTGAGAGTTGGAATTACCACGATGCTGGCACCACGCTTGCCCTCTCACAGATTCCTCGTAAAAGAGTTGAAATCCTGATGACTGGTCTCAAAGAGAACAGTCTCCTTATGTCAGTCATAAGATACTGCGAAATTCAATCGTATGATTCAAGTTTAAAACAAAGACATAATAAATCTTCTGATTTTTAGGTACTGAAGCTTTACCCACTTCTAAACATTGCAGTTACCACCGATAATCCGAGTTCAATTTTTTCATTTCTTTTATCATCTTATTTTTCAAGCTTCGATTCTCTAATCTAGTTCTAGAGAACTGGAATTTGGAAACTGGATTTCGGATTATATTCAAGTTTCTGTGAGTACAATTATATACTACTCGTATATATATATGTACTATATAATTTGTGTATGACCAGAACAAAGAATAATGTAACCTTATGCTTATGCATTCACCTTTTCTCCTTTATGAATGAAAGGATTTATTGAGGAATCGATCGTTGAAATTTTAATAATTTCATGTTATGCACAGAGCAATTTTTTAGTTAAGCTTTTTGAGAATGTTGTTTCGAAGTTATAGCGCAGAGTTTGCAAATATATATTTACACTTTCGGAATCAAATCCATCTCTTTTACAACGATAGCAATATTTTCTCAATATTATAAAAAAAGATTCCTTTCGCAAAAAGTAGAATTATTCTCACTTGTTAATTTGTTGATTAATAATGAGTTCGCTTTCTTTACTGCTGAAGTTTCCTGTAGTTGCATTTGTTCGGATAAATATGTCTTACAACTTACAGTGCTTGTCAGTACTGAAAGAAGCTATCCGAACCAATACATAACTTTCCTAAAGTCTTTTTTTGTTACTGATTTTCTTGCACTTCAAAGTGGACATACGGTCCACTGCATGTCCATGAGAATCATGTTTTGAATGAGTGATTATGAAATGAAAAAATTTTTAAATAAATCAAAAATAATATGCGACTGGATGATCTTTCTTTTCGTGACCAAGTTGACCATGAATTTTCGTTTATTTGATTTACTCTTCTTTAATTAACCATGCATCATTATCATACCTGTCGTTACTTCCCTCACATGAAAATCAAATTGACCTATTACACCTTCAGATATGCTCCATTTTCAATCACTGGAACTCATCTTCCAAGTACACCTCTTCACGTTTCACGTACTAAGCATACATTAACGTACGCTTATCTCCACATGCATTTTATGAATGGTGTATTTTATATGTTCCCTTTTGATAAGCGTGGAAAAGTGAAAGAGTATGAGAAGTATCAATGAAAAATGGTTTATTGATATCACCCAGTGAGAATATAGTTGATAGTAATTCAGTATTGAGATGAGCTTGCAAGAAACAGTGATAGGAAAAACCTGTGCAGAGTGAGATTGATCAGATCTGTGGAAAAAAGAAATTAATAACTAATTTCGAGAAAGCAAACAGTTTCTTTTTTTGTTAGAAGACCCCATTCCCGACAAATTATCCGAACTATTTCCAATCTTCGTTAGAACAACGACAGAGACGTGTGTAAATGGGCAAACAATCACTCAATTCATAAATAATTCAGAACTTCTCAAATATTCTCCAGCACCTTACCAACCTCTCAACCCTCTCTTTCTTTGGCATATTGTATCTCAGGTTCTGCTCAGCTCATTATGCAAAAAACTCGTCCCAGAACATGGCAGAATTTTTCAGTTTTCTATCGGAATCAATTAATTAAAACATAAATTAAACGAGCAGTGACGGGCTACAAAGCGATAATGGTTGAGTGGTGCAGCGTCTATTGCTGCAGCTGCAACTGCGTTTCGGACGTTTTTTTTTCCTTTTTTTTCCAAACAAAGTCAATTTTCCCGGCCCGCACCAAAAAATTGATATATAATTATGAAGTGTCGTTTTAATCGTTTTCATACCGGCGGCACTTTTCGAATTTTCTGCTCATAAAGAGAAAAGAAAAAGTGGTAATTTTTCTGACCTTACAGTTTTCAGTGATTTTTTGCTTTGATTTTGATGATTTGGAGTGTAAAAAGTATTGAATGACATAAAGAGAGGCCAACCCCAACAAGGACAATTTGTTCAACTACACAGATACACATCACATTCCCTTTGATTACATTAAATGTGTAGAGAAGAAAGCGATAATTGGTTTCAAATAAATTACACTTAAATATTTGATAAATTAATATGAGAAAAGCACCAAACGACCTTTTCTGTAGATGTTTGATGATTGATGGTTAAAGCACATATGGTGCTGATAACGGTGAGTCAGTGATAATAATATCAGCCATTGTCAAACATTATATAGTCACTTAACCTTTGACTCTGTTCCACAGGTTTTTCTTTCTTATTGATTTCTCTTGAGATAAATTTTTATTTTTTGAGTTTTCGCTCTTCCAAGGAGTTTTCCCTCTTGCGCATGTTTGAAAGCAGTGGAAAGTTCTTAATTAACAATTAAACTTTGTTATTGTTTATTTGCATGTCGAATAAGTATTTCATGGAAATGCTTACTCTTCAGAAATAATGTTTGTTTTGATGCTTCCCGGCGAACATGCCATGATTTGTTGGCAAGGAATTATAATGAACTGTATCCGATAAAATCAATCTTTGTCTAATCAAGCAATAAATTGTAATTTTTTTTTTCTAATAATTTAGCAAAACATAACCGCTGAAGAAATTACCATGTGTATGAATGAATCAAAGGTATATTTGTTTATCAGCTTTTCAGCACCAGCATTCCTTACTTGCAGAATCTCGAGAATCGCAATATCCGGATAATTTTGATTAATTAATAGTTTCTCCTTATGGTAGAAGAATAGCAAAAACTAAGTGTTAAAACATGATATGAGCAATCAGATTTCTAAAAAATGAGAAATGAAACTAGGTCGAGAAACTTCTAGATTTCTTACAAGAGCTTACATTCCGACTTATAAATTATATTTTTGACTTGGAAAGCATCATTTTAACACTACAGTTCAATCAATTAGACATTGAATTTCTCAATGATCAATCTGCTCATTCACTCAGTCAATCGGTCAGTCAGTTAGTCAGTCATTAAGTTCAGTAGAATTCTTATCAATATTACAATCTTTTGAAGTGTGTGTGTGTGTGCAAACATTGATGGGTCATCTTACAAGGTTACTCACACCTCCATTTTAATATTCATTCCCAGCGCTATGATATGCGAAATATAACAGTACGTACCCTGGCTGATCGTTATCACTTCACATTTCGTGAAGACCAAGCAAATATTAATTAATTCATCACCTATCTCACAGAATCATTATTTATTCTGGAATACTTCGGAATGAGCAAGGAAGCCTGCATCAATTGAATTAGACTGAAGGCCTTATGTTCCTGTAGTGGAACAAAACTTTCTTGAAATTTACACTTCACAATTCTGATAACCAATCCAAATAGTGATAATTTTAATCACTATGTTGCAGAAAGATCTATACCCAATGTTTGTTGATTTCGAATTTATTACTCTATTGTACTTAAAAAGATTACAAGTAATTCTCTAAAGAATACATAGATCACTGAACTTATTTAAATTGTAGTATGAAATTAAGACTCGAAAGTTTTGATTTTATTGCTATCATTGACTAAATTTGTCGAGAAACTTTTTTTTTTAAACACTCTTCTCTCTTATTAGATTTGATGATAATCCCATTGGACGAACCAATCTGTTAACTATCCTGCGGTATCTCTTAAAAACAATGACACCTTGATGAGAGTCGATAGCAATCTGTTAATCACTACTGATGACCACTACCATGGGGCGCTCATAACGAGGTACCGTTACATGGAGCTCATAAAAATATTGAGAGGCGGAATGAGTACTCTTTATAAAAATCTCATCTCCCTCATCTTGCCTTTTAATTTAAAATATTTATTTATGCAAATTGCTCATCAACTTCTTACACCAATTAACTTTGTTGCTACTGAGATACTGAATCCTTTGAATCGCAGGAAGCAGGCAAAACGTGACATCTATTTTAAAATACTCTGTATCTTTTAGGTGAAGAAAGTTTCCATGGGACTTCATGAAGAAGTTCACATGTTTGAATACCAGTTCACACATGAATCTTTAAAAAAGAGCTTTCAAAATTTTTTATCTGGCTGAAAAAAAAAAAACAAAGATCCTAAATTTGGAATGTGAAATTCACTTCAAAAAAAGAAAAGCATAGGTCAAGCGAAAAATAAGTAAGTGAAACAGTTGCGATATATTTCTATCTAAATTTACACAGAATGAGAACCTCTGCATAGATTTTAATGTAATTTTAACTAATTTTAACTGGTTTCATTCATAACAACAAAAAAAAGAAAATGAATATAAAAAGCTTCACTGTTACTATTCATATACACTGACAGAAACGGTAATTATTATCATATAGACGCATACTGTGGATAAAATAAAATCGGTAGCACTGATGGATCTTGAAACTTTACGGGTGATGTTGAACTGACAGGATAAGAGAGTAAATTCATTTGTGATGAAAATAACGGCACAGTTGGGGACTGAAAAAAAAAATAAAAATCAATTCCCTCAATTCATTACAGTGAACTGAGAATATGATCCAAATAAAATTCGAACATTAATCATTTAAAGATGCAAATCTTTAGTAGATTCATTCAACAAATATTAGCAAGGATATCAATCTTAATTACATGAATAAAACGACCACAGCTACGAGTTATTTTTATCATTTCCTCTTTTTAATTTCTGTACTTTTGTCCTGCCACTGGAACAGCATACTTGCCGTGTAAGTGAAGCTTATGATTTTAAGCCTTGCAGACTTTCAAATATGCAAATGAAGTTGGCAGAAAAAAAAAGAACAGTTGAAAAACATTTCATTTCACGGAATTTGTGAAATTTTACAGAATTAATCAGTTAGTTAGTTATCATGCGAAAAGTAGGAAAGCAATTAATGAAAGTTCCAGGAAGCACGCAATAATTAGAACTTGGATACTTAATAAATAAAATTTCAGCACAGTCCATTCTTTCGGAAGAGTAATTATGAAGCGAAAGCACTACAATTTGGACCTTTTGGCTGCTTCTTTTCGTCATAAAATCTAATACCAGAAACTTCAGACTATAGAAGAGAGAGAAAAATGCTCAGTTTCTAATATGCAACCTTGTCGTAAATATTTGTCTCAGCATATTTAGCATTTGAGTGTCTAAAAAAGATTTAATTCGTAAACCTGCTGTATAGGCGATCGAGGCACAATCGGCATAGAAGAAATGTTCTGAACCAAAAGCGAACTAGCACCTGTGAAAGTAAAATTCTTTCGACAACGTGCTCGTCGGTTACTGAACCAAGTCTGAAAATTGATCATTCAACTGTGGATGTCTGTAAAAAAATTTCATTTTTACAATAACTATAAAAGTGCTTAATATGCTACAAATTTCAGTACTGACATTTTTAGAAAGTTTACTGTTCACTAGAATTTAAAGGAAACATCGAAGCGATGGGAAAAAAAGTTCGTTTAAAATTTCAAATCATAAAATGATGGTCCAAGGCGCTTTTACTGTTAAATCCAAGTCAATATGCCTTGAGAACTGTTGCAAAAAAACCCACATACCATGATCTTCTCCTCACTAAGATTTGTTTTCATTGCAATCCGTTCCCGTTCATCCTGATCAGGATAAGTATTTGCATTAAATGCTGTTTCCAGAACCTCAAGCTGTTCACTGCTAAAACTTGTTCTATTTCGGCGTACTCGTCCATTTTTTCCAGAATTTCCATCCTCTGACAGATTTTCTTCCCTTTTCTCTCTAATCTCTTCTGTTTCCGAATAACTTGCTTGAGACGTTTCTGGGATATTATCTGCACCTGAATTTAGATTCATTAATTATTTTGCACAAATTGTGTGTTAGGAAACATTTTCAATAGAAACGAAACTAGTAAAAATAAGAGGAAGCTTCCAAATGGATATACTATTTCATAGAATGAATTTAGCACTCAGATAATAGTTGATAGAAGACTGAGCCATCTACTGAAAGTTTTTCATAGAAACTCCGACATCATAAGCATGGAATAATTGGTGCAATAGAAGTTGTGAAGAAGGTGTGACAATGATTTCGTCCATTGGATACGGTAACATTTGTGGATCCTTAAATGTAGTGACGACAAACTGCAGCATTGATCAAAGAAAAACCGAATGAATAAAGCAAACCCATCCAACTACTAATATTTGGATCACATTCTCGAGAGCAGAAGTGACAAAGACCGATAAGATGCAGGGTAAGATAAAAAGGTGATAAATACGTCCGTATTGAAGTTTATGGTTTTTTAATTGCCTCTCATTTTCATTCCTTAGCACTTTTTTCGAAAGATTCCACTAGTCACTATCCTGTTGAGTATTAGAGCAGTAATTATAAGTTAACAGAAATCTTTTAAGAAAGACCTTAACCCATCCACCATCTTTCGTCTAAGTGTAAATCTGAAGTGGAATCCCAAATCCATTTAGCTCCAAACAAGGTACTGAGTAATTTATGAAATAACAAAAATCCTAAAATATTCGCCGTCCAGGTAAGATATGCGAGTAACAAATTGTTCGAGCCGCAATTGATACAAGACGAAATTGCCGACTATATTCTATTTGTAAAGCATAGAAAAGGATTACCCGTAGAGGCAATAAGATGATTAGGAGAGGTAGGTCGCGTGCCAACAAAGCAGACGAGTGGTTAATAAGATTAGTTTGGCGAAGAAGATGGACAATCTATGATAATGCTCACATCTACAGATATCAACAGATTGCGTTTCTGATAATTAATTCTTTATTACTTTGAACTCCTGCGACTTATACATGAGATCAATGTTCGGTCTCCAGCAACAATAGCAGTGAAGATAACTTTTGAAGAGAAAATAGAATTCATTATGATGTGTTAGTTGAAGACAGATTCAAACAGAAATTATATGTATCGCCATTGATATTGCATTAATAAGGAAAAAAATTGAGTGCCATTTGTGATAAATTTACTTTTAGCATGAAGATATACTTATTGCATGTGCACTACGAGAACAATAAGACTTATATGCTACAATTTAATCCTAACAAAGCTGAATTAATTCGTCAATTTTTTAATCACCAAGTAATACGTTTTATGGTGACATTTCTTAGTGACTTAATTCAAGCGAGATACATGCAGACGATAAGGTGAAACAAGTTACGCAATCTATGTCCAATACTCGGATGACACTTAATGACAAATTGCTCATTTTCTCTACCAAGGATGAAATCTGCCCTCATAAACACTCCTCTGCAAGTGTGAACATCCGAAAAGTCATTCATTTTCAGAAAATCGAGCTAAGGTAAGTGGAATGATACGACTTGATTTGTATGTCATCTTGAGTTGCACCCACTGACTACAAACAGTGAAGAGGAACATTCAAACGGAAGTGCTTCATACACCGTCTCCAATCATTCCATCACCAGACCGTTTGATTTATTACCTCACGAGATCAGAATCTTATCAAGAAAATTAATCAAAAATTTGCGTAGTAAAAAGAAGATAAAATATGCAAAACCAAAAATAGTGTGGCATTGGAAGAAGTTTGAGAGAATCCGTGAAAATATATGGCTGTCTCAAGAATATAATTTCCTCTACATTTTTTCTTTCGTAATGTCAATGCTCTTTTAGCATCTCTTGGAAGTTGATAAATCATTTTGTAGGAATGTGGATGTTCATTAATTATGCGTCAATTGGAATACAACTTAATTGCAAATAACGACTCTAAGTTTGACAGACTATATTGTTAAGTTGGCTCAAGATTCAGACAGTTTTCTGCGCATTGGGAAAAAAATTTTAACCTCGAAATCACATCTGAGATCAATTTAACCTTCTAATACTGCACTATCTTTGATTTTGCATGCCTTACGACCAGATATTATATTAATAAAACTGATTATCAGATAAGAAAAACTTAATAAATTTTTAGCTGACATGATATTAGCAATTGTCAGTTGGTCTAAACAATTCAAATTATGCAAAAATAGTTTATTGTCAGGCACCTAACACTTGTCAAGGGTCAATTTTAAAAATTAGATATTAGTTAAGAACATTTGACCAGCTACGATTCAAGACCAAACCGCCAACTAATTAATTCATGATTACTTAATAAATAAGTCTTCTTCACCTCATGTCCTAATAAGAACAAAATCTTGCGATGCACTCTAATTTAGCTTATTCTAATTTAAAATTAATGTATATAATTCTAAGTGCAACAATTTGAAATCTCATATTTAGTTGTGGTTTCCCTTAAATTCTTCATCATTCAAAATGCGTAGCAAATCGTCAGTGTTGTAATTCAATAACAGGTTTGCAGGCAGGTTATGAAAATCATAATTTTAACGGGTTTCAAAGAGCAAATTTCTATCAGAAACAATGTCATACGCAATTATTAATAGAGCCCATCACTAATCAAAATCCATTAGACCATATAATGCTTTTTATCTTATAATTACCAATGATTTTGATTTGATGGATTGTTTTTAAATTGTACAATAAACCTTCTGAAGCGATGTAATTAATAAAATTTATGAAGCATGCGATTGTTAATTTTAAAATCTACCATAACAATGATACATTATATTTATATGCGTTAGGCTGTACTTCTGATATCTACGTAGTTTTTATTATAAGTTTATTATATGTCTTGTTTGAAGGAGAGTTTGGTCCACTATTAACTCTACTTTTAACTGACTAGTCGAATTCTTTAAAAGAAAGATAAGTTCAAAAAGTAGATTTTATGGAAACCCAAAACAAACTACTGGGTAGACCGAGAATATGTTCGATACTATGATTCAGCTGATTCTTTTTCGCTGGCTTCATTTCTTTGTCGTTCGAGCTAGAGAGTTTTTTTGATCGAATATGCCTGAAGAAGACTTTTTTCCTAAAATTTTAGATTTAATCAAACATATAATGATAGATAAATTACTAGAAAACTGTGACTTTAGTTAGATTTTGTCTAAAAACTAAAAATTCCAGAAATATAGAAACAAAAGTCACCTGTTGATGGAGGATACGGTAGGTGCGTTTTCTGGAGAACAGATCTCTTGTTCGATAAGACAAGAGCGTAATTCGCTTGCACACAGATTGGGACATTTTGCTTTTAATGCCAAAATATGCTTTTCAACAGCTTGAATAGCCAATCGCGAACGCGGATTACCTCCGATCTAAAATTAGAACTAAATTTCAAAGTAGCGAACAAAGTTTCAGAAAAGCATTTGGAATTAATAACATTGTTGATTAATCAGTACCAGTGCTCTATGAAACGTTTTCGAAATATTTTCAAATAATTTTCGAGACGCAAAAAAAGATTGATCTCTACTTTTCATTTGCTTACTTAAATTTTCGAAGTATTCGAATAAAATTATTGCCTGTGAAGTGAGTTAAAGCACAGGCAACTGAAACCTCAGACATTATTATATTTCATCTTCTGCTATCTACTAGTAAAAATCTATTTTGTAAATTTTCAACCACATCGTTATTTTAAATATTTAAATCATACTGTGAAGAATTTTGAATTCAAACATGAAGACCCATAATTTCAAAGAACTAAAAATTCTTTCATCAAACTGTCAAATAACAATCAAAAGTGAACATTTCAACCGAAGTACTCATTAACACACATCTGCCTGAGCAACAACAGCTCACCCAATTCTTTTCCTTGTTCACTAATCAAGAAGACAACAACCCCTTGCAGCCCCGGAGCAACAACTGCTCTAGAAGAATGGCGTATAAATCTCGCTATAGGGGGTACGAAATCCGACGTGTGCTGACCTAGGACAAGCTGATGAATTTGTGTTGAAAATTCGAGGAAAATGAGCTCAGCGCCATATGTCTCTCAAATGAATCTTTTGGCATTTTCCATGTAGGACTCAAGGAATATCTATTATCAGATCAGCAGATTCTTATGATTTAGGCATTAAAATAAAGATGCTTACTGTATACATTTAGTTTCAAATCAGAAAGAAAACTAACTTGTCCAGGCGATACAGAACCTGTTTCGACATAGCGATTCAAGATTTTCGATACAGCTCCGTGGGATACACGCAACTGTCGACTAATGTGACAGGGTCTGAAATTTTCAGGTTGAACTATTTAAAACTTATAGCTATTCAATAAATCTGAAATAGAATATAAAAATGCTGAGTCCCAAACACTAAATTCAGAAAAAAGGACAAAATCTGATTTGTGAGCTTTCAAATTCTATTTAGAATTTTTTCCTTGACAATATTTTAGCAGTCAATAAACTTTAAGCTTTCCTTTATCAACGTGAAATAATTAAATTCGATCAAGGAATTACTTAATTCCATTACTGGCCATTTCGATTATTTTTATTCGAATATGTTGTGGAAGTGGTCGCCCATTAATAAAAACACCGCCGAGTTGATTGACACGGCCCTTCAAATTTTTAGAGTTTCAGTCTAAAGCATTTACAAACTGAGAGAAAATTCTAGAATTAAAAATTGAATTTTTTGATCAACTTACTCAATAGTTTCATGGAAATTCATTTGATTAGAAATTTGCTTCCACTTTTATTAGTTTGTTTCTAATGAACAGTGAGATTTTTACAGCAACTTTAAATTTTTCGAGCTAATTATTCAACAGAACTAAAATTTGCTCAAAATAAAATAATCCTCCAATCTAGTTAATTTAATTGCTATAAATTTTTTTGACAGTATGCAGTTCTTTTTATAGTGTGCACATATCTGTTTCACGTAAAAAAAACCTTCGATCATCAAAAAAAAAAAAAAAAAAATAGCGAACCTGTCCCATAATATTCGTAAAAGTAATATTTTTACTGCTCTCACTCATAACAATTTTCGTATAAAGAGCAAAAATTTCGCCTGCAAAATTTAGGTAATTATTACGAAGATTAAGATGAAATTGACATTGAAACGGAAGACTGTGAGATCCATTCAATTTATTAAACTCCTTTAGGGTTAATAATTTAATTGGCAGAGATTTGATAGGGCAAATTAAGAAGGATAATAAAGGATTTCAATATGATAAATCTACTCGATTTAATAACGATAACGATAACAACTATTCAGCAAAATTATCATTAGATTGAATTAGACAAAATGCATAGAATTGCAAAGAGTAAGGGATATGAAATAATGAACAAGCTAATGAAGGAATCGTTATCGAATAATATAACCAGCCGTGAGAATTTAGATGAAATGTAACTATCGCTTAAGCCAACTAACCGTAATAAAGAAATTAGATGAAATATGTTTTGTATTTAATGAGTTAAGAACGGATCTCAATGATCCGGATAAAAAAAACACACACATTTAAATAGTAGAAGATTTTCAGGTTGCACATTTCAATCGGACTAGTTGAATTAAGTTAGACAGATTTTTTCTTAAAGTGCTCACGCATATTCCAATTCCGGATAAAGGAAACGCCTTACTGATTCACTTAGATCTACAATGGGATGATAACTGATAATAGTAAGGCTTAATTTAGAACGAAAAAGTTCGGCGAAACAAAAGCAACAAGCAGGTGTCAATGAGAGTTGTTGCTAAGTGTGGTACCGAGGTGTCGTGGTACCAGCCAAAACAGATTCAGCATGGGTGAAGTGCTGTGACGAAAAGGGTAGTATGTTGTTCCGCTTATCATCGCATTGAGAGACCGTTAATTGGTGGGGAGGAGTGGCCACTTCCACCGTTACGCCCTCCACTTGACGGTGGCCTTCGTGGAAATACCGTTTCCGAACCGTCCGCTACTACCGCAACCATCGACACGCCACGACTGTCACACCATCGATGCCACCATCTAGCGGTAGCAACATCACTACTTCAACTATTGGTACTACATCCACTACCGAATTATTGGTACCACCACTATCACAGACATTGGTACTGCTATCATAACCATCACTTTATCACCATAGACATCATTATCAATTCATATCACCATGGTGATATTATCATTTCCTATGCAGGTCATTCTACTCTTTCACCTCAATAACTATCCTCGACGTGACTGCATACAACTTTTGTGGTTTTTGTTTTTTTTTTTTTCGNTGTTTTTTTTTTTTCATAATTAGCTTTTCAAATAATTCGTTGGACCGATCCAAGATGAACGAGTAATTTACTGGTAATTTTAATACACTGGAAAAAAGAGCTCTGCGAAATCTTTTTTCAAAGTGATAAGTTTCTTGAGAAGATAATTATTAAACTTTATGATTCGTATAATCAGTTCATTGAGCATCCTTTTAAAATTTATATCAAATGCTGCAAATTTTTTCTCGCTAGAACCGAAGTGTTGCAGACAAAATAGTAGCTGTTATGGCACTTTTTTTTCCAAAGCCAATCAGATTTTATTTTCAAAAAATATGCAATAAAGTGGCACCGAAACATCAATCAAGAAATTTGTAATTATACAATGTAAACACCATCTGTGAGTAGTGCATCACATCCATTTCACACTTTTACTTTTTTTAATTTCGTTCCAGCAAGAAATTTGAATCACTGTGATTGAAAACCATGAAGCGATTCGTCGTTGAATTCAAATGAATGTCCACCATTTTACATACATATTACAAAATCATTTAACTTCCGCCTAAATCGCAACTTCTTTTATTGCAAAACCTAAGAGGTCTGATGAATCAGCAGGTGACGTTGCCAAATAATTCCGTCGTTTGATTAAGAAATTTTATTTGTACCGTTCAGAATTAGTTAAAAATATCGACATACGGCCTTCAAGAATAATTTAAAAACTCGATTTTTCTGATTTTTATTTATGAATTTTGTGCTTCTTTTTATAGTATCGGAGCATTCACTTACTTCTTGAACTATTGGTTGAGCAATTTAAATTGGTAAGCGATAAATCCCGAAAAGAATTTCATCTCAGATAATACTCCGAGCTATAAAATATAATCTATGACTAATGTTCATAATATTTCATGTTTTGACGGATAGTTTTGTGATTTTAATCAATCGTTTACTGCGAGGAGCCAAACGAAATCATGGAAACATTTAAAAAATGATATGAACTTTTCAACTTAAGCTTTGTCAGCAAACATCATTAACTTGTTCCTTGTTGCTCTTCTTTGTAATTAACAAATGCATCAGTGCAGTGATGAGAGTATGATTCCATACTTCTAAAAGTCAAATGAATGGTTTGCTACATCTTATCTTATGATATCTTCATTTAATCAAAGATTCAATCTATCTTCCTTTCCGCCAAAGTAACGTTGCACTGGAGATTAGAACCATTGGATCCAGTGATAACACTATATCACTTTAAAATGCTCTATAACACAATAATTAAAGATGTGCTAAATTCCACTGTTTGTGAGAGAATGATTTATTGCTTTAACCCTATTCAAGTTGATTATACTGCCGCAATCTCCTTTTCTAGTCTTCTTTAGGCTTTGATAGAATCTCAAGCCGCAAATCCGAGCCCTGCCACTCAAAGTTGCATCTTTCTTTTCGTGTTTTGCTTCCGATACAAAAGGAACATTTCGCCAAAGAAAAGGTAAAATAATGGGGATAGTTTTCTAACAGTTTTTCAGGTGAAAAACATGATGTATCTACTTTCGCTTCAAAGAAATTCCAAACACTTTATTAATCTCTACTTATTAACAAAGATAATGCTAATTCTTTTTTTTTTTTATTTGGGGCAGCCACGTTTCAGTTTTCATGGAACAAATATTGTCTAGAATAATTAAAATTAGTCGAGAATTCCATCGAAATATGCGAATCATTCAATTAAATTGATGCAATTTCTGTCCAGCAGTTAGTTTGAAATTGTTGGATAAAACGAAGCAATGGAAAGTGAAAGGACGAAGGGGATTCACCGAGCGAAATTCTTTCCAGATGACCTGCTATTTACAAGGCATGAGTGACGGCATATTTTGGTAAATAAACAACGATTCATAAGGTTACTGCTTTACAACAAAAAATATTCCTATCACAAGAACTTAACGATTCCTTTATAAGTTCTTTGATTTCATTTAGCTATCAGAAAGAAAAGCTGGAGAAATTTAAAGAATTTTTCTTTTTCAGCGGTAAAAACCCGGTGAAACTGTACATTAGAAAATACGGTAAATAATACTTTCTCTGACTTAAGTCCTGCACTGAGTCTAAGTACTCAGCCAATGACCATCCAAAATCGTATTGACAAGCACAGCCTTCTGCAATATATTCAGCAAGAACAGATTCCTATATCTCCAGCTTTTCAATGAATCGAATATGAGACTTATTCAACTTACAATTCGGAAATGTAAATTCCATATATATTAAACGCTGATGTACTAAAGAAGCATCCTTCACAGGAAACTGAGGTTTTTGAATGAAAAACTGTTGACTAGGCAGTACATGTATATGAGCAGCACAAAAAATTTATATCAAAATGGGGCCGCCTTTATTTCCCGATACATTTTTTCATTTCACTATAAAACTGATACTGATCAAAAATGATGTTGCTGTAAATGACAAATAAGATGACACTTTCATTTTGACACATTAGCATTTCAGAATCAACTCATGTTAATATTATCTTATCAATTTTTCAACTACAAATATCTACACTTCAGCTAAGCAAAGCAATAAAGCTGTATTCTCTGCAAACAAACTGCAGGATCATCTGGAATCTCATCAACCCCATAAGGGAGCAGAAGTCATGAAATAAAGATTAAGTTGCCATACCTTCTAGTTATCTCCTGTAATCACGTGCTGTTGAATATCTCCATCCACTAACAGACAGGAGGAACTCAAAACCTCAATTACATTCAAGTCGGCAAATCTGCCTCGGCAGCCTCGGAGGTCTTGGACTTCACTTAGTTTGTAAAATACTATCACCGCAATGAGTAATGCATGAAGACTGAGAAAACAATTTGTGGTTAATTGAAAAATAGATGTTACACAAATAAATAGTTATGGAAATGAATATAAAAAATGAACAGCATATATACAGCACTCAAAGCTAAAGGTAATTTCCAGGAACGTTGCAGTCAGTCATAGATGCAAATTTATCTTTTTTTTTGAGATTGCGTAATCACAAGGAATAGAGATCAGATTTTTTTCTGTTTTCCTTCACCCTTTTTTCTTTTCAATTTTTCAACCCCAATTAAAAAAAAAGACTCTATTTATCAACAATTAAAAGACCAGTATCAGGTTAGACTAATTAAACACAGTGTAACAAAGGAAATAGTTAATTAAGCATGGTGTGGTCCGTGAAAATATTTCGTCTTTGTTCTTCAACTTTCCGCATCCAACGATTCTGTTCAGCTTCTACTCGTCCCAAAACATTATCTGCAACTAAATTCACATAATGACCTATACATACGAAACAAACCTGCTTATTTAGCAGAGCTAGTAAGACGAATTGGTATTGATAGTGCTGTTCGATAGAAACCAAACAATGAAGAAGAAACAAACAATATTTTCCAAACAATATAAGAACATGAATTCATGATGTTTTTTTTTTTCCCAATTTCTTTTTGTGCGGTACCCACTTTACACACATGAAATAAAATGAAATTGTTAGTAAGACAATTACTAAAATTTATTGAAAAACTTACTGTTACGAGATCGCATTGTGATAGGTGAAGCATCCGAGAATCTCTCATTAGACGGCGTCGTTCGGGCAAAAATATTATCTTCCATCTACAGAAATTTACAAAACTTTAAAAATTTGTTAAACTATGCAATATCTTCCTCCATAAATGTCATAAATACATTAAAATTCGGTTGGTTTTCACCAAAGTTCTTAAAATCATACCTCATTGTTTTGCTGTCTATATGGCACTGAATGCCGTTGTTTACGCAACATGGGATCCAAACACATCAGAAAAAGCATGTACGTAACTAGAACACAGACAACGCAAATAACAAATATTACAACAACCTAAAAAGAATACAACTATATGCGAGCAAGAACTATATATTTTCATTTTGAAAAATCAAAAGCTTTAATTGAAATTACCAAATCTGAAAGCAAATAAAAAGGAAAATCATTCAACTCAAAAATGAAAATCAAAAGGTAAAACAAACTTTCAACAAAACCGTATTTCTTGACTCATGTTTACAGTCACAATTTGCTAAAAATGCATCCAAATGCGCAGCATCCACTATTTCCAAAACGTTTGGTTTCACCACTGCTTGCGGCTTACTGAAGATTCATGGATAATTCACCTACCCACTTTTACAAACTCATAGAGCAGGCCGAATACAGCAAAAAAGAGTGGCAAACAGTGAACATATAAACTGTTTTCTCCCTTTCTTTTTTCCTCCCTCTCTCATGATCGATTACCCCAAAATTTGAGTGTAACGTATTAAATTTGAGAAGTTTTCAAGAAAACTGGCTATACACATTACAACATTAAAAAGTCTGATTTAAAAAAAAAAAAAAGACATTTTAACACGAACTATCTACCATGTCAGAGCATTAATATTTGATTTTGTATAATATCTTCGCTCGTCATTCACTGTACGATTTTCCGATGCAAAATATTTGGTGGATGGACAAACACAACGACAACGTGCATCTTCGAAATTCCCCTAAAATGAACAGGCTCCGTTCATGCTTTATAAATAAGAAGGCTGAGCATTTTTTTTTTTCTTACTGTCAGAAAAGCAACATACAACATTACTTATGTTTTCTATGGAAAATTGATGTCCTCTAAGTTATAAACTATTAACAGCAGCTTCTCTAGTGATATTCTATTTTTTTTTTTTTTAATCGTTTATACAAAATTAATCTATCTCTTGAAATTCCTTTAATGTTCTCTTCAAAAATGAAAGCTTACGTGAACACTGAGAAAAGAAGTGCAAAGGATCAGTAAAACTGACAGCAACGACAAAAGCAACATGAACTACGACCGATATAACATGCACTTTATCAGATCTGAAAGCTTCGTGAGCATTTAACTTTGGCAGGACCAGTTGTCAAAAAAATTCCGTCATATCACTTGCAAAGGACGAAGATAGCTCAGAGGAAACCACTTTCCAAATCAGAGTACATACAAAAGCACCGAACATCCAACGTATCACCGCAACATCAGCAGTATTCCGGAATGCCCGTTCATTTCTTACATTTACATCTAAAATATAAACCGCCGTAGCATCGTAACCTACTGTCAAAGGGTGGCACTATGCACGTTTGTGTCTCTTATTTACATAGAAATGGTGAGATGTATCTGCATATTTGTTTGTTGATCAACGAGGAAGTTATTCTGGAGGAGCTATTCATTTTTTGTAATTCCAAGCTGCGAGATGGCCGTTTCATTCCTGAACACCTATAATTTAACATTGGACATTTCCAAGAACTTTGCTGTAAGTGTCTTCCTTATTGGAAAATCTCTCCAAAAGGTACAGTCTTCAGCTTGGTTCCACACTGTTTTAAGTGTACGAACCAGACAAATTTTGCTCTGTCTCCTTGCTGAAATGATTATTTGTTCCAGTCGGAATCGTTGATCTCTTTCTAACAGCTAGGGTATGCTTAAATAAGATATTATTTGGCTCGCGCTCTTCAATAAATTTCTGGAAAGATCTAACCACTACAGCATACAAAAAATGAGCCATTAAGCCTCTATACTACTGCATTAAAAGCAAGATTAAACTTAACTCTTTTCAGTGGTCGCATGCTTTCTTCCATTTCGAAGAAAATTCTGCATCTTTTTTCATCTAAAATATAAGAATTCATTTCCAGATTCATATCGTCCTACCACCAAATTTGTTAATGTTTTTCAATAGAAGCAATATCGAATCACCATTTGATGATAGAATGCAGCTTCAAGATTTCCTCAGTGTATCTGGAATCTTTTAAATTTCTCTAAACTATTTCAGTCAGAGAAGAATGTGCATGAAATATCTGATCACATTGTTGCTTTGTATTGGAACAATGAGGAGCCAGAAGTTTTTAGACTGTTGGAGGAATATAATTACTGAGTGAAATCTTTCAAAGATAAAGAATTCGGAAATGAACCCGTTAGATTTCAACGCAACTCACGTAGCCAAATTTTGACAAATTTCTAAATTTCCATTGAAAAGTTTCATGTTTAAGGCTGTAAATAAAGATTTCGCAGAACTGATCCTGAGAAACACGGGAGAGAATAATTTATTGTTGCAACATGAGTGGAAGATATTAGTATCGACGAAATCAGTGGTATTTCTTTCATCATAAATACCCCACCAGTCAAACAAACAGCTGAGTAAAAGATTCTCGATAGTTCTTTTGCTAGATAATTTGGTAGCTGAGAGAATCTTCACAAGAACATTAAATTAATTAGTTCCACAAATAAACATTTCAGTTTGGGATCGGTCTGCTTTCCTCAGCCTATCAGAAATTCATTCCTTTTCCTAACTGACTTTAAATCATCTGAAAAGTAAAAGGGCAAAAGAATTCTTTGTGGTGAAATTCCTTCCGCTCGATTAAAAAATACCAAATGCTATTAATGTCCTCTGAACTTGGCAGCCAAGAAAAACGAAAGTTGCCTAATTAGTTTAATTTCTGTCCCTCTGAATCTTCTTTCCCTTTTTTAATCCACCTGCTAATTTTGTCCATTTGAAGGGGACAGGAAGGTGTAGGCATTTTCAGATGGTTTATGGGTTATTCCTATTCAATACAGTCCTCATCATACTGTTCATCGCCACATGCATTGTTCTCTTTATTGGCATTGTTCATCGACTTTCTTCGCTACAAAAACTTACTAATATTACAATGAAAAAATACAAACGAATATATCAGGTTTTGAGAACATTTCAATCAACTGATGGTTAATAATTTAGCTAATTAATCAGGTAAAAAGCCTACGACCAACTGCTTCCATCGAATTATCCTATCCACAGGTTCAAGTCTACCCGTGGTTATCATTAATTCTTATCCTAATCACAGTCTGTAGCTGAATCGAATTTAAGCAAATGGGAGTTCTCAATTACAGCACTTCATAGATGACATCGGACAGTTGCGAACGTTACAAACGGAAACAGCTGGATGCAGCGATCAAACACAGCGCCAGAAATATTTGAAGGTTGATTAGGCTTTTAAGTAAAGTCGCTTAAGAATCTTCCATGTCTTTGCATGAACATTTATTATAAATGCAAAATCTGTTTTTAGGTTAGACAGAATCTATATAATTTTTTTGCTATCCATCAACAAAACCAAATGCGTCAGTTATTCAAGGCTGATTTCAAGTCATCTGATGGCATTTATATGATGGATTTCACCAAAACAGAGCTGAAGAATCCGAACAAGTAAACGACCTGACAAACGAGTGCAACTGTTACCGCATACGAATATTCCACTATGAAACAAAAAATGTAGCAAGAAATAAACTTTTCCTTCTTTTCCCATCTCTGAAACAGTACTTGACCTACCTATAAACCGCAAAAGTTATGTATGAGGCCGGAGTAGCTCACATAGTTTGCTAATCTGACTGTGACAATATAATGCACATTAAGGTCAGCAATAATAAACTTTAAAACTATCTGCACTTACAAGTCACTGTACCCATAAACGTTTGTAGGTCACTTTAGGGCAACATAAATGTCGTAATTTCCTTCTTCCGCAAGTACAGCATCCTCTTCTCAGTGCAATTTTTGCTTAGAGCCTTGGTGAAAGTCATAAAAATGATCGGAAACATCATTTGAGAAAGTTCTGTCTTTTCCAATCACACAATGTGCAAAGTTCATCTTTAATCTTAAAACATGGCATTTGAAAATCGACATAATCAAGGATGTTCATTAAAAAAAAAAAAAAAAAAAAAAAAACAAAAGCTTTTATTCAGCCAGCATAGTCGAATTACTTTCAGGAAGATATTAATTACAAAAATGATAGGCTCATTTTTGAGGAAAATAAGCCATGATGAAGATGAACTATCATATTGGATAACTTATCTTTACTCCTTTACTGATCCCAACTCTCTAGGCTATTTCCCTGCTCTCTTATGCTTTTACAATTTGCAATATCCTCTTTATTACATATAATTATAATAGAAATACATTAGCTACATATAATTATAAAGTAATGGTTATCTATGTTGTCCTTCGAAAAGAACTTAAAAAAAAGTAGCATAGAGAAAAAAAATAAGTAAAAAGTGACTTTCTCGAGAAATGATATAACTGTTTTGGAATTGAACATTCGAACTTAATTTGGAGAAACAGAAATAACATCACCGGGACTTTTCTGCATCAAGAATTAACAGTGACAACTTCTTTGCCACTACCACCGATGAAGAGAATTCGTTGAAGATTCAGAGTGAGTGTATCGATGTACTGCATGTAATGTGAAAGTACTTTTTCCTTACTTGTCGGTGGACGAGGAAGACTTAGAAGAACCAACTGCGAATTGCTCGAATTCTTTACAATTACATCGTTGAAATGTTTTATTGTTTCCAAACACGTCTAAAAAATAAGTGCATTTTAAACAAGTCTTTAGATTCTCCCCTGCAAGAAGCTAAAAGAGGTCAAATAAATTAGCAGTCATTAACAAGCACATGTTACTAATTCAGAGTCTTCCTCAATGTATATTCTTAAATGATTACATCTTAATTATTTGCTTATTTCTAGTTTTGCTAACGAGTTTTTACATTTGACTATATTCAATCAAGAAGACATTCTAACGTATCGTGAATTTTTTTTATAAAGAATTTCTTAATCACCTTCCAATTTTCATCCTCATGAAAATCGTTTTCGATCTGACTGTAAGTCGATAGACGATCCATGAAAAATGAAAAACCATTGCTGAAAATTCTGCTTCCTAATCTGCATTATCCTCATGGTATCAGTGGACAATAGAGCTAAGAAAATTTAGAACACGATACTTACCGACTAAACGTTGTTTCCATTTTCACTTCATTTTTTCCACCGATAGCACCTGGATTTGCGTTATTCGATTAATAACACAGATTTCAAAACAAACTTTCTGGTAGAAGATAGCAATAATGTGAAACTCAGACTTCCCACGGTTATAAAATATAAAAATTATCAAAAAGCAAACCTTTAGTTGGCTTTTTGCTTTTGCATTCAATTTTTCCTTCCTTGATGCTAATCTGGAAATAACACGGGACTTTTGCAAACAACACTTAGTAATTGGCGCATTTTATGTTTTAATGATGTTTTTGTAATCGCTCTCTCGACTGACAAAAGCATTATTTCGTCTTGGTTGAGTTGTTAGTGTTCCAGCGGTCAATAATCCTTAGCAAATAAAAGAATATCTATCTCAGATATAAATCTAACCATTAATGCAGCAGTACTGTAGGTGTCACCGCTCGAACTTTTCGGCATATCTTTTTGACTCACATTCACGTCAACTATCTAAACAGTACGCTTGCAGCATAAGCACTAGAGCAAGAATTCCAAATAATTGTAACCACTGCTTCAACTTACTGAGTGATTGCATAATAGACTTTTAAATTTCACAGAATTATATTGAACTGAATAAGTAGAGCTGATAAAATTACGAAAGACCTACAAAAACTGCAGCATCGATGCGTAACATGTAAATGTATTTTTGGAGTATTGCTTTCAATTCGTCATTCTTCCCCGGCACTTCAGCAGTTGCGAATATCCTCAACTTACATCCACGCCACACCTGAGAAGTAATAGTTACTTCCACTTACTAGCAGTCAGTACTGTCTTTGAACGACAATAATTCTTAATGCTGTAGTAAAGGATGAGTTACCTTATGCTGTTTGAGAAGAAATGCAGTTAACATAAGTAAATCTCCATCATTCAGAATCCACCAAATATCAATGTGACCTGTTAGGCGACAACTGAAAGATGATGGAAATGCTGCGATGCCTTTTGTCAACATGATACATTCATCATTCGCAATGGCTCCAACTAATTTCACTAAATGGAAAAAGATTAGTTTTTTCTTAATTGCTGAGCACTCTTTACCTATCCCCTCTTTCTTCTGCTCCATTTCACAGAA
Organism: Setaria digitata; assembly: GCA_003640385.1. Taxonomy (NCBI): domain Eukaryota; kingdom Metazoa; phylum Nematoda; class Chromadorea; order Rhabditida; family Setariidae; genus Setaria; species Setaria digitata. The sequence continues at coordinate 130,050 of RCAB01000073.1, read as the reverse complement.
CAAAACAATAAATGCAAATAAATCGAAAATTTCTTTCTTCAAAATATTAGTACCGGCAAAGATTGTGTTTTCTTCCAGTTTTTCAGGCCAATTCATCAATACAGTGTTCGGTTTTAAGGCACCTATACCAACACTCTGAAACAATGTTGTGAAGCATCCATCGATCTGAAAAGTTACTCCTGAAACGGAATGCTGAAGTTAATGACATAGAGTTTGCTACGCCTATTTGATGGAAATAGCTGTAAATAGCAGATTCCAGGTAGCTCCAGAACAGTTTTCTTGACTAAATTTTCGAAAGAAGAAATGAACCGCGAGATGTTGCTTTAATTCGAATTTAAAAAGAGAAAGGGAAAATTATTTTTTTCTTTCAAAATTTTATCCAATTTCTATTTTAGAAAAAATATTAAAGAAAAATATACTATTTTTTTGTCTCCATGAATAAATATTAACTGACCTGATTTTCATCAAAAAGTAATGTCTTCCCAAAACCACGCAAAGGAACTTGCAGCATGTCTTGTCGGATTCTTTCTTTCACCTTAAAAATAATATCGTTTAATTCGCACCGAATAATCAAGTCTGACATTGGATTCTAAAGATCCTGAAGAACGCTGACTTCACCTCTTCAGCTTTTCGTCGATCATCAGGACTTGATACAGAACCCTTTATGAGAGCCACTACAATAGCCAAGCCACGTCCTGCTTTTAATTGCCCAGCCAAATTAATTAAATTAACATACCGCTTGTCAATAATACCGCTGGACCAGGTACCGTATATTAAAACAAGCAACTGTGGCCTCAATAGAGATCAATTGAACAATTAATTCTCCAAGCTATCATTAGTTTGCATCATTTACATTCATTTCTTCGTTTTCATACTCACTATTTGCCAGTACTATTTCACCTAACATTTTACTTCGACACTACTCATGTGTTCTCTCTTCACATCTCTTTTCACACATTGTGTGCCAAAAGTAGCTTTTCTCAGCCTACCGCCAGTTTTTCGGATGTGGATCTTTGTCCTCAATCTTCAGCAAGCTATATTGTGCTGTTGAAAGAGCCAAGCCTCGTATCCCATCGCCCCATTCCTTTTTAGCCCTGCAAAATTTTATATGACTGATCTCAGATTTAAGTTTTGTAATTACAATCTCAGTTACTCACTCACTTCTCACGAAATCGGTATGTAACAGTATCAGAGCTGCATATTGCCCGTTCACTGGTCTAGCAAATGAACCTCTACTCTTTCCTGCAACAATAAATAACTTTTACCCTTTCCATTCCACGTACTTGTAGATGACAAAGGTCAAGTTGATTGAAAGTACTGCATATTGCCAATGTGATGCGAACATTATGAAGAAGCAAAGAGTTGCACCAGCCAGTGATAGAGACCTGAATTTAAATGGCTCCTTTTCTCCCGATGAAGCAAACTCCGAATATGCAGAGAAATCAGATATTTATGCAGAGAAAGCGGAAAATTTGATAACAGTGAAAGCTCAAAGCTTCCCTTTCGTTGAAATTTCGAATTTCTTGATATCAGCTAGCTCGGAAAAAGGAAAGGAATAATGGTACCAATGATAGTAACGGAACCGCGGTCTCCAATTTGGCACTTTCAGCAAGGAATGTAGCGCACAGATCAAATTTACGAATGCATAACACATCAGGAAGAAAAAATCCAGTACTTCAGCTATTTTATCCACGGCGCCAAGTAATATGGCAAATTCTGCTATACATGCAGTTATCAGTAAGCTAAAATTACGAGAAGCGAAATAATTCCATAAAAGTCTCGATTTTTTCTTTTTCAAAACCGAAATATTTCACTGAAGAAAAAGAATCATAAAACATGTTTGGGACTATTTCGTGTAGAATTCGCTCCCACATTACTTAATTAGTTAAAAATTGTTTTAAATGGATCATTTAATGCCCCAATTTACTTGCCGATTAAAAGCCTTCATTGGATTAAGATTAAAATACTGAAAAAAAAACCGGTCTTAGCACTTATTAGTTACTCACTCACCCAAGGAATGGCTCATTATTACTGGTAACTCTTGAAAAAGGTCTTAGTACAGGTATAACATCATCTTTAGCAATTGACTGTAGTAAACGCGGTGCGCCTGCAATAATAGCAAAGATGATCCTGCAGATGTGATCGAGACTTATCAAAAAATCAGTCTGAGGTAATTCCAATCGGGAACAAATGAAAGTCGAGAAAACAAGTATACCAGGTGTGTTGGGTTTAATTAAATCCAACTGTGCTTTGTTTTCTAAACTGTATTATTCAGATTAAATTGCTATTTTCCATTTTTTTTTATTGTCCTTTTGGTAATCCCCTAATTTATTAATAGTGAACAAAAAACAGATGGGAAAAAAAATGCTAGCTATAGTTAATACACCAAAGGATGGAAAGAAAAGAATCGACGACTGTCACCATGGACTCTGTGTAAGAATTTAAAAATTAGTGCATAAAATGTCTATAACGCTTTGCGCTGTTGCAGCGTTTTAAATTTTTTAAATATCAGTCTGAATCTAGTGAAATGTTTGAAACTGTCTGAAGACACTTTCTTTTATTCCACTAATTGAATCTACCTAGACATTTCAAAACATACTGCACAAGCACTGCAAGGCAGCACCGAATGTGGACAAAAAAGAGCCAATGATAACAACCCACGGTGAAGGCCAAGATAACAGTGCTACAATCATCGAACTGTCCAAACTTCGTCCGTACCTGCAAAATTGTCAGTAACTTCTCATATTTCGGTTTATCCACAAAAAAACAAATATTTTATATTCCTCGAAGCCTTTACAATCCATCCAAGTCACATTTTTTTTTTTTTTTTTTTTTTTTCAATTGCTGGACAGACTGCAATTGAGAAATGGCTGCCTTTGAAAGGGACATCACTTAGCACTGCAGATCAAATAAGCGTGAGAATAATAACTTATCACGCAAAACTGGTCCGGTAATTGAGGCACCGAATAGCAAAGCTAATGCGTAATAAATTGCTGATGTTGTAAGTGTTGCCGCGATCGTTCCAAGTGGAATCGACTTTTGCGGATCTTTCAGATCGCCTGAAATATCATCCCTTCCATTTCCTTGATCAGTGCATCTTCCATATGTAACATTATGGAATGATGAAATTGTTATAAACCTCCTAAAGCATGGAAACCTTCGTATTAATAGTGCCCTTGTCCAGCACCTCTATTAATGAATTTTGTTGAAAAACGATCAATTTCGTACTCCTTGCTCAATGCTGGAGAATAATTACTTCCCACTACTGTGTTTTTTATTGAGGATATTTCACTTGAAAATGCTTATAGCATTGAAAATCCCTGGCCTGTTTGGAGAAACAAGTGATCTATTGTCTAAACCCCCGTGAGATTGATATTTTCGCAATAGCTCATCGATGGTTGTCACCCAACGATACTAGAGGAATTGGCAACCACTTCAGGTTCAGAGTTATAGCTCTGGTATGGTTTTGTTGGATTGTATTCGATTATTGGGAGAGCGGAAGTTGGATGCTTTTGTGATGTTAAAGCCAGGAAGAATGCAGGAGAAGAGAGTCTGAACTACGGAGATTAGTGAGGAGTTGGATTGGAAAATTAGCCTGACTTATTAAATGTCTAATTAACTTATTATACTAATATCTGAAGTGATAAATGTATGGTAAGGAGGCACATATTGAATTATCATTCTCATTATTTATCATACGGAGCTAGCTAAGAATGCATTTTCGCGATTCTTCAATGTCTCTTCTGAATGCTATTTGTGCTGCAAGTATATAAAAGAAGCTAACCACTCATATTAGTCCCCGTCATAATGCCAGTAACTGCTGGGAAATATATAGCCAGCAGGATGAAAAAGCTTGTACGAAAATCCTGAGAAACTTCTAAACCAGTATCATCAGCTGCTACGTTGGGATAAGATTCTCCCGCTTCCATGTACATTCGCTTTGAATTATCTACAGATGATGCTAGAATTTATTAAACATTCCCGAAATCCAATTAATTCTAAAAGAAAATCCAAAATAATTTCGAAAGACTATATGATAGCAAAGTGATCAGTTTACAGTACTCACTGGTTGCCAAGAAGGCCTGGAACGCAAAGTAGGTTTTTTTTTCCTTTTTATTATTGCCGTTCTGAATTTTTTGTTTGAAGTCATTGGAAATCTCAAACATCTTTCAAGCGGTTTCGTCACTTGGATGATTAATGAATGAAAAGAAGATTTGTTTCAGATAACTTACTGCATTTTGGTTTCATTTGTTGAAGTTTACCTACCGTAAAAAGTTTGCGCATTAATGCCAGGGAATGCATTACTGCACGTTAGCGTTGATGCAGTGAAATGTGTACAAAAGGAAGCTGATGTACTGTTGCAGAAATCATCGGAGATACTAAAATTTGAGTTAAGGGTGAGCAAAATATAAATCATAAAAAGAGTTATAATGATTTGTCATTATTATGAGAATGAGACTTACTCTTCGGATTTCACACAGCGATTGCAAAGTGTCGATAGATCGGCACCGTGAGGGAAAAATATCCGTGACTGAAGGAGTTGTTCGTTTAGCATACATACACTGTAATTAACTGTCTTTTGAACTGAACAGCATCAGTCGATCGAAATGTGAACAGTATGAGTGGAATTGTTGATGAGTCTTAAGATCTGGGATAATGAATAGATCTGATGAAAACATACTGTTGACCATTGTGAAGGATCATTTTTTCAACACCACCAGCAAAGCATGCGAGTATGGAGGTAATTACAACAAATAATGACACCTGCAAAAAGTTTTGGGTAAATGACAGAGAGCTGTGAATTAAGTTAAAATGTATTTATCGGGCACGAAATTAGCAGAAGTAATTCAAGAAACTCTGTGATTTTATTAAAAGGAAGAAAAAAGAACAAACCGGTGCAAGTAATTGCACAAAGCGCACACCCATAGCAACAATTATTACTTCCAGTAAAAGAAGTGCTGAACCGTAAATGCGATAATTATGTGACATCATTCCCCACATGTCTTGAAATTTTAAAAAAATACCTTTCAAACTTTAGAAGCTGAAAAAGTTTCCAGCTGAATAGAAAACTTTCGTCTAATGTTAATATCTTTAAAAAATCAAACCCGTGTCAGAATGCACATTGTTACCACCAATAGTTAAGGATGGAAAAATATAGAGCTGAAAAAGAAATAAGTTATGGATGGAAAAAACATCTATCCTAAGAAATAAAAAGTTTTTCCATGCTTTTGAACGTATCAGCAAAGCAGTAAAATTTAACAGCACACCACTTATTTCTTGTTTGGTGTAGTAATTTTTTGTCTGCTCTTGCTTCATTTAAGATCTTTGAGAAAATCAATCTAAACAAATGAAGAAAAGATATTCCAACAGTTCGATAACAACTTTACCAGCATCACTTCAATTCCACCAATTAAATACATGGATGACGCTACTGTATTTGCCAAATAGAATAAAATACCCACAGCACTACCAAATTCCGGTCCTAGATTTCTTGAAATCATGAAATAAACTCCCCCGCTTTCTACAATACCATTTGTTGCTACTGCCGATAAGGAAATACTTGTTAACAGTGTCTGTAATCAAAGATTTTCAGCAATGTAATGAAATTATGAAGTAAGTAATTTCTTCCACATAACAACCCGTGCCATTCTTCTTCAGCGCTTCACATGCTGGGAATGCCAGTGAACTAACAGCAAACACAGCGAGACTCTCGACCCTTCGAGATTACTGTGTGTACTCAATTTCATCCGTAATTGTGATATTTAAGTGATGAGGTGAAGCTTTCTGAGTCCATAAAATTATACTTACGCATAAGCAACAAAGCAGTAGCAAAATCATAGTATCCACTATGCCAGCAATTCCAACTACCCATGCTAATCGTATGAACATTGTTACTCCAAGAATGTGTTGGATTGTTGGCAAATATACACCTAGCATTACTCCCAGGTTTGCCTGAAACTGTGACATTTTGATTTGCTCAAATATCTGACATCACGGTAATTTAATTTAAACTTTCCCACGAGCAAAATCTCTGTTTAAAAACCCTCCTACCTGATATGAGAAATAGAAGATGAAATGAGTGGTACTTTTGTAACATGATGCTTTACATTAAGACAAAACACAGACTTTTTTCGTTTCGCTTTTTTCATTCTCACCGGGTACCATAGAGGTACTCATAAAATTTGCTTGTCCACTATGACCATCCTTCGCAGTCATATCTGCAAAATGCTTCCTACTTTGGCTTATCATTAAAACTTTCAAACTGACAGAGTAGTTCTAAAAAATAATGCCTTTAAAAAAGCACCAAATCTGATATTAATTCTTGTCTAATACTTTCTAATAATATATGAAAAATGTTATTTCTACAGTGCTTTTCATCAAAAACACTACTGCTAATTGCCAATTTTATCACTTACATCAGCTAACTTTTTTTTGTTCGCTCTTTATAAACTTGCAATGAAAGACAGAAAATGTTCAGCAGAAAGCTTGAATTCAAATCACAGAATTGATGAAATCACATAAAATGCATCGTTCTTTTTGCCGATTATTTCACTAAGATTTAATATACAATTTTTCTTTTACTGTCGCATGATTTCCTACAGTCCATAAAGATAATACTAAATTACTAACTCAGGTGACAGGTGACTCCATCCTCATTAATTTTTGTTTGTGCCTCTTCCAGTGATGGTTGCATTTACGCCGTTCTAGACCTAGAATAAGAATAATACTTACCTAAGATGGAAATATCATATTAATGCATTCTGCTCATTTTCAATACTTCCATTTTCTATTGCTTAGTCGTTTGGGGGTCATATGAGTAGGAGAAAAAGAAAATTTCAATTTCATTACTGCAAACGATGCATGCATTTCGAGATTCCTTTTTTTTTAAATGCATTTAATCAGAAGAAATATTAACAAATTAAATCACTTGTGATATTATTTACGCACAAGATGCACTGTTCTGCAACGATATGCTAAAAATTTAATAAGTTCCACGGCGATGAAAACACTTAGTAGATTCCAGAAGACTTTAAAATAATGAAAATTTACTGTGAATCTGCAGAAGAGTCAGAAATATTTCAAAAATAAAAACTAAACAATAAATAAAATCACGATAAGGAGACGAAGTTACAGATTAGTTTACCATTCTTTCATTTTTAAATTTGCTTCATTATAAAAACTTCATCCAGAAGATTTTTAAAATCCTTGCTCGGTATATACAGTGCAATTGACGGTTGTACTTCATTTAATTATTTGAGAAAGCAAACTTGGCATATAACGTTATCAGTGTCAAATTAAACAAATGGAAATACACATGGTGAAACGAATCAATCAATTAAATACTATAAATTCTACTTTAATTGTCAAAAAAAAAAAAAAAAAAAACTCGGTAAGTTCATTTTTATTTTTAACGGTAGTTTTTCGAAAATTAGAAAGGATGAAATTAAAGAACAAAAAAAGAATATATTACAAAAATAAAAAAAAAAAATTCATCCTATTATTTCTACTTTGTTGCTGACAAGAATATTAAACGAATTTAACAGGTACATTAATCAGACTCTTAAAAAATGCCCAGCACTAGGATGATGCCAGACATATTCTGATCCAAAGTAATTGGTCATCGTTCATGTGAAATCTGTGCAAATAAATGATAAAAGTTTAGAAATTAATAGATCAAGAGGTTTTATTTTATTTCGATTCAGCCTGACAACATTTTAAAGCATCTTTACCACCACGGAATCACTAGATACTTCTGCACTGAATACTTACTTACCTGTCCGGAAAATCAGGATTTCAACAGTGAGCACTTCCTTTTAGCAGGATATAAAGAACGCACTGTGATGTACCGATTCTAAACAAAATACTGTTTTGATGCAGTAACACATAATATCAATGGAAGCAGCAAAAAAATGAGTAATTAAAAAATGGGGGGACAATTTCCACAGGTAGGAACAATTATACTATATTGCTATTAATGGACGAGATTATACCTGGTCTGTTTGGATTGCATTAAATTTGCTGCTGATCAAACCAATACTCTTTTTAAAATATATATAATGTACAATTTACAAAATAATGTTCAATTAAAGAATGATAAACTACAAGGAATGAAGTGCTCAAAACAACCAGATATTTTTGTGGAGTGGATAATTAGCCGTACTTTAAATGTGTCCTGAACAAATCATGCAATATATGAATTGCGGTAGAAAGTGATCAGAACATAAATAAATTTACGGCTAGTGTATATTGAAAGTGTGTATCAGAGTATTACTTTAAAACACACGCATAATCTTTTTCATACAATTTAATGACATCAGAGCTAGATTTCAAATCATTCTCAATTTTCATTTCAATAACACTGAATTTTATACAAGTGAAATTTTATTGACAAATATCGCTAACTCTTTTGATATCTGAACTGATGAGTTTTTAAGCTGCAATTTGAAAATGAAATTAAATGCTCTATGAAGGAAACACAATCAATTAGGAGCGATAGCTACGCGGAAGGGAGGATGATATTTTACAAAAGGTAATTTCGAGTCCGTCCAGAACAAATATTTTTAAAAATGAAGCAGAGTTTAAATATCCAGATTTATGCGAAAAAAAAAAATGCGTAGAATGAAATCATCAGCAACAGGAAGCAAGTCCTGAAGAAGGTGGGTGACCATCTATGTGTATTATTCGTCAATTCTCAAACTTTCCTTTCGTCTAATAGTTTGGAAATATTCCATAATTAAACGTAAACTCTGGATTTAGAAACAGTGCTTTCTTTTATTCTGAAGTTAATCTTTATTCAAAGTTTCTCATGTGACATCTCAAGACGGCTGAAATCAAGGAATTAATAGCATATGTGAAGCAATCAAAATATAATAATGACATCCGAAAACAAGAAAAACTTTAATACTTTTCTTTTGAAATCCAATATCTAAATTCTTCATCAGTTCATGGATGAATGGGTTGGCTCTCATTTAAAATAACATCATCCGTAGGTGATTTCGTTACAAGCACGTCATTTGTATCATCAGTAATCACCAATCCGAACTGAACTTTCACGCGCGGCGGTTTTCGACGTCGATAAGCTTTTATTTTCTCCATAATTTTATCGATCGCCAGGCTTTCTAAGATAGACACAGGCACTTCGAATGCTAGGCTTAGGAAAAAACCCGTAAAATATGCCATTGCGACGGCTATAGCAAATTGGTAGAGCTGAAAAAAAGTCTTGAAAATGTAAGCTCAGAACTGTTTGTGGTCTTTCCTTCATTAAAGACTATAAAATATCTGTGGTGCTCTGTTACTGCTCACCACTGCTATTTCTTAACATCATGAAGAGCATAAAGTTTCGTTAAACCAGCTATTGCATAAATATTATTATAATATTCAATGATGTGACAATGATTTCATTTTTTTCCAGTAGAAAACCAAAATTAATGGGAAAAACGAACCATTTGATAAACGGTAGTGAAATGGAAAGCATGTGGCCGACTTAAGTAATAAATTTGTAATAATATAGGATGAATGAGATAGGCACAAAATGTTATACGGCTTAGTGGTATCCAGGCTCGCCAGCCTAATATATCATTTATCGCTCCTGAAATTAGAACCTCCAGTATTGCTTTGCCCCAAAACTGCAACATAAGTTTTTCCTGTAGGATGGCCAGTCTGAGTGAGGTTCAAGCATTCGAAATTCAAAAGTCAGTAGTCATATTTGAAATGTGAAATATTTGGATTTCTAACAAAATTAACCTCCATATCCTGTGGCGCATGCGAACGTAACCCATGCTAGACTCAACGCATAAGCATTACGTCCGAATAATGCATAAATAATACGAGCTGTGTGTGACATGTCGCCTGTTTGAGCATAACTGTACAAACCAAACACGGCTAAGAGTCCAAATACGGTAGAAATTGTCCAACCCAGCACTATTTTCCACTGAAAAAATTAAGAATGAAAAGATTGGAAAATGAAAAAATACTTCCTGACAAAGAAATCTCCTCGCTCCTTTCAAATTTACAGATACCTTCGGAAATGTAGGACGAAGCGTACATTTATGTATTGCGAATCCTACCAATATTCCAATTATGTAAGGGTTACAACGAATATACGGCTTCACGTAGACATCCGGCCAATACGTGCTCAGGTCTTGCACTCTGCAATTCTCTCATTATTGTCTTCAAAAGCAGATGAAGTTGATATATGAGTTTAGTCCTAGGTATTTCATATCGTATTCTGTTGTTCAGTGATCTGGAAGAGATGCAAAAGCGCTACAGAGCTTTATGTTTCAAAAATGCAAAGTTCAAAGATAAGAAAAAACAAACATACATCTGCAGTTTGGCAGTAAGTATGGGAGCAGGAGGATAGTTATTAGCGAGAATAATGAATAAATGAGTGAGTGACGATATGGTAATCAGGGACAGGGCAACAACGATCCCAACGACCTGATTTCTGTAATCATATCTTTAAATTTAGTCCTCTACTGAAGGTAATCTGTGAATGAAAAAAAAAACCGATAACTGCAACTAAACAAATAAACTTGCTAGCCTGTAAAGAAGTATAAGAAATATTGGCGAAAATATGTGAAATTGCATGTCATTGGCCATGTACCACGTCCATCCCATGCACTTCAAAAGTTACAGCTTTTACATTTAATTAACTTTACAGAAAATTTCATAGGACGTTTTCGCAGGAAGCATCTTTCAAGTAAGAATTAAAATGCAAACGAATTTCAAAAAGATGAATGGTTGGAGAAATCGAATATCATTTGTCGAGTAAAGAGGAGTTGAAGAGTTTGATCTTCTAAAGTTGGAATTCACTTAGAATGACACATTCTTTTTTTTCAGCCCAAATGATGAATAGAATACAGAACAAAAAATAATAATAATAATAATAATAATAATGAAAATTATACGCTTCAAAACATTTGACAGAACCGCAAAAAAACTTACAACTTCAACATCTTGCAGCAAAAAATTATTCATGTAAATCAAATTAGTCCACCAACTTTTGCGACAATAATTAGCTTCAATGGGCCGCCAAAATGGTCCATCAGAGAAGTGTGTTAATAACGTGACATCCAGAACCATAACCATCAGATATACCGGTGTAAGTCTTGAATAAATGGATGAAAAACATTGCAAATAATGAATCTGATATCCTCTGATATTCTATGTGTAATAAATCCAAACCTAATATAACGGTGGATGTAAAAAAGCAACCACATATCTAGTGAATATATTGAGCGACCTTTTGTAGCTTCCACTTTAAATTTTTCCATAAACAAATATGAAGTCAACATACCACTGAAAACCATCTATATAATTTCAAATAAACTCGGAAACAAATAAATAAACCCTCTACAATTGTTGGAATTAAATTCGAACTAAAGCAAAGTTAAGGTTTGAAAAATAATATTTATGTTCCCCTAAAAGTTTCGACTTCAAGTGTCAAAAAAAAACACATGAATTATAGAAAAAAGAACGGTAACCTAAGATAGAAAAAAGAATCAACGGCAAGCGGTGCCTGCACAATGATAAGATTGAAAAACTTTTGCGGAAATGCAATCATTGTAGGTAACAAATTATCTGAAATGTATTCAAGGAATGAATCTCATCGCAATTGCGAATTTTAAAATGTTTAAAAAACAATCAGATGTTACCTACAACTCGCAATTCATTAAAAACTTGCCAGAAAAGGACTTAAAATAAAACGTACCAACTGTAAGGCTACTGATTATATAATAATATGAATGACCGAGGATGATCCAGAACATACTGAGAACTCGAGTACCATGAAGACAATGTATCTGATTACTCTGCTTCTCAGTTCTTAGGATATTTCGACCGTTAGTATAAACCGAAAATGCTAATAATACTTTCACGAACCAATCTGGAATACTACAAAAAGGAAAAAAAGTTAGCTTTAATTTGGAGAATTCTAATAATAATTAACAAACAGAAGGTGAAAAAAGAGATGAAATTCTACTTTTCACAAATTCCTTCCCGCTGTTTGTTAATCGTTCCTATGAAATCACAAAATTTCCTGCTAGCATGGAGTGTATAGCTGATTCTATGGTGCAACAAGCTGACTAACGAAACGAAGATTGTCATTTCATAAACAAATAATTTTGACCAATTAATATTTGATTCAACAGTTGAAACTTTTTAGTCAAAAGATTTAAAAAAAAAAAAAAATTACTAGCAATAAATGGCTTGTTATACTTATTGTAGACCTCATCATCTTTATCCATCATCTCTGCTTGATAAACAATGTAATCGTATAGGGTACCGAAAAACATCAACACTAATACAAACAGTACGAAAAATCTGTAAAAGTTTTAGTTTCTGATCATAAAATGGAAAATATAAATTTTCGAACAGAAAAGACTTTTCACTTACTTTCAAAATATTTAAAGTAATTCATAAACTTTAAAAAAGTTCAGTGCAACCACAATTAAATCTCCTTTAAAACGAAAAGCTCAGAAATAAGCATCAAATCGTCAGTTTAATTGAATAGTATTATGACAATGTATATTACAATAAATTTAAACTAAATTAATGAACTTACAGCACAATTAGTGAGCTCGAATCATGGGAAAGCTGGGAATTTGGAAGATTATTGCGGCAAATGATATCCACATTGCACACCACTTGTCGACGAATTGTACTTTCGGCTGACTTGTAAACTACAATTAGACTTGAAAGAAATACAATTCTGAAATGTTGTTCCAAACAAAAACCTCTAATAGCACATCTACTTTAAAAGAAGTTCAAGAAATGACACACCTAATTCGAAAATTTTTTTCACATCATAGTTCGTACAAGAATCTGGTGTGCAAATGCCATAATTGAGAAGTGGAATTAAAGTGAAGCATTTCTTATTTTCATCATCTGCATTTGTTTCATTTGAGTGCCAAATATTTGAAGCTCTGAAGGAATCATTTATAGCAAACAAGAAATTTCAAAACCATTTGTTGATGTGAACATAGTAAATCAGACTAGATGCACGAAATGGGGCGAAAATTGCTAATTTCTGGAGAATATTGACTGTGAATAATACGAATTTGAGCTAGACATTTTTTTTTTTTTTTTTCAGGAAAGCTCATTATATTTACCTGCTAACATGCTAAAGCCTGATAAAATGATGAAGGAACAAACTTGCAATGTTCCCCAGGATCTTGAACAGAGGCTGAACCAATATTTTTGAATGGATTAGCGGATATGTATGGCTGAAAGCTGGCCAAGCAATACTGGCCCGACCATTTCTGCCTAAATAAAATGCATTTAATTGATAGATTTCGTGCATTGAAAGTAAAATTTCTAATTTGTCAGAATCGACCAATTTTTTTATTGCATATACGATTGCTAGTACCAAAGGGCAAAAAAAAAACTATACTGCTGGCGATTTTTCACAACTGAAATACGCCGACAGGCACTCCAGGATCCGATCCAAAGATTATTACCGCTTAAGATACCAGCAGGTACCTTGCCCATTGCATCTAATACTGAAAATGATAAAATAAAACGAACATCATCACTACATATTCCACACTCCGCAAATAACAGACAGCATAATTTAAACAAATTTTCAACTGAAAAGACAGCATGCTACAAGTAAAGACTTCAAATTCGCCAGAACATTTCTGATCAAATGCTCTTTACGTCATACCGTTAAAAATCCATTGATAACTTTGATCACTGCGTTGTTGAGATTGAGATTCACAAGTACAATTAGTACACTCACTGTGACGCTCAGCGGAACGAGTATAATCCATAGCTGTCCATAGGAAGTAAGCTATGTCAGCAAGACAGGGTGAGGATATATCATATTCCTACAAATAAAAGAAGTTAAAAACTTTACAGCAAGAACAAAGTTTCAAAAAATAAAATGAAAGTAAAAAAGGCTGCAAAGACAACTAAAAAATACTGAGATAATTAGCACATTCATCATCTAAATTAAATCAAACATAATTTTCAGTTTTAATTTGAGAATTAGTGACAATCGTTTCGGAACAGAACTGTATCACTGTTATTGCCATTCTATAAATACCCTATAGCAAGCCCCAAAAAGAGGACTGCAACGGATAATTGTCGGTGTTTCTAGCTAGCCAATCTGTATCAGGCTTAATATGATATGATCTTCCTAGTTGCGGAAAACACGCTGTTGTAGTCATTATAGCTTACATAATTCGATTTTAAATTTAAGTTTCAGCTTAGAACTGAAGCTAAATCTTAACACTAGCAAATGAAGACATAAAGCAAGTAAATTAATTGAGGAAACGAATTTAATAGTGAAGTTAAAGATAAATTAGCAAGAGGAAGAAATCGAAAACTAAAAGATACCTTTAACGGTTCCAGGAAAGTGAGTAATTGCTGAATGTACGACTCATCACCAACTCTCAAAGCTTTCTCAAATTTGCTGGCAGGGCGAGAAAATAAAGTTTTGAAGAAATCCAAATCAACAATTAGTTGCCACTGCGAATCAGCGAAAAATTCAGTCACAAATGCTCCCAGGACATTATCTGTGTCTATTTTATCTTCCAGTCGTATTTCTTCTTCCAAGAAGTCATCATTAGCAATAACTAGGAGTTGAAGGACCAGAAAGAAAGAAATGTTTCTTAAAATTCCCATAGGATATCACAGAGTTCGGCAAACTTTCGAATCCCCAGTGCTTTTCGTCAATTAGTCCTAGAACAGAATATCAATCAGTGAAACTCAACACCGATGTGTTAATGAGCCATTACTCTTTAATGCTGCTAACAATGTTTGGTTTCTCCAGCTTATCAGTCCTACGTGATGTTATCAACTAAAGATCACTGCTTATTTTATGAATGTAATAAAATCGATTATCAATTAAAACTCAGCACTCCAGTGTTCGCTCAAAATAAAGAGTAACAACTGAAAGTTAATAGAGCATTTCCAAGCCCTTTGCTATCCGATTTAGCAAGCTTATACTGGCAATACTTTTGAGAAAGAGCGAAACTCTGACCTGAGATGAAAACGACAATATTAACCTTCTAAAATTTTCAGTTCTGTTTCCCTCTCCTCGATTCCCTCTCTGTTGGCTTATAATTGAACAAATAAAAATCCCACATTCTAATTTGGTTAATGGTGGAATCTTTGTTCTGGAAATACAACACTTTACTCACCAATCTTATATCATTCAATAAATATCGATTACAATTTTTTTTTTTTTTTTGTAATATCAGTAATCAGCAACAATTTTAACAAGAGGGCTAGAATAAAAGAATCACAAATGACCATAACAATAGGGATTCAGTCGTCATCATTCACTAATAATTCTGACAAAAGCAATATCGAAGCTACAGTTTGTGACATTGTTTGTGATGGCTTGACTAAACATAAATGTATTACTGCACTAAAAGTTCGCGACTTTTGCTGAGAAATAAGTTAACGGTATGTTATAAAACTTGGAAGAAAATTTGATATCAAGAGACAATTTTTGGTCGTAGTGCAGTGTGAAATTGTTAAAATCAGAAAAAAACTGAAGCATGAACGGATTCCGGCAATTACCGTAACCGAAAAAAATTACTCGTCCTTTTGGGAATTAAAAAAAAAGCCACTGAAAAGACGTTAACTTCTAAAGGGTCAGTAATCTGAAGACTTTCCTGACAAAATCTTTTTATTCAGTGCCATTTTTCCAAAAACATCGTTTTTTTTCTTATCAGAAGAATCAGATGACCATTAAAATGATATATATATATATATATATATATATATATATATATATATATATATATGCATATATGCAGCTAATCAGCTAATATGAAATTAAACCAGTGCTATAAAAATTTTGACAATATCGGAAGTACAAATTCCTTTTTTTTTTAAAAACTCATCATCAGTCAACAAACTCCAGATTATTAAAATCCGTAAAACTCACAAATACTTCTAACACGTAAACAAATAACGCCAAACAAGCCTTTCAAACAATTAACGATAGACGATGGAATTTACAAAAAGTTTTTTTTTTTTCAGAATTTGACAAAAAATGTTAGAAAATAGAGTAGTCAGATGATCTTTATTTCTTCACATACGCAACAAACAACTAGAGTGTCATTAAATACAAATAGATCCAATAAACAGCCAAAATAAACAAGATCTTCAGGCGACAAAAAAAATGGTTATCAGCAGTAGAAGTAAACTTCTGAGCATCTTATAATCCCCACAGTTGATTTGATGAAATGATTTCCCAGGAAGTAATTTCAATTCTTCATTATTACGACTACTCATTAACAATGAACAGCTGATAACTTTGTTAAATTTGAGATAGTGGTTGAACAAAAATGAAAATGACAACAAAAAGCAGAAAACTAAAGAGCATTTCATCAGCATTCGGCTACAGATAATCAGGAGATTGATTTACCGCAAAACGTGTTAGGATGGTAGTGGTGCAGGAGCAGATGTCGGAGGAGGTGGTGGTCGAGAAGGTCGCATGATAGGAGGTGGTGGGGGGCGCATCATTCGCACTGAAGGTGGTGGCGGTGGAGGGAATGGCGCACGACCCTGCATGGGAGGAAATGGTGGCGGCATTCGAGGGAAACCTCGTGGAGGAGGTGGCGGGGGTGGCGTAGGAGTCGGTGTTGCTGGAGGTCGCATTCCTGGTGTTATTGGTGGTGGCGGTGGCATTCCCCACATTGGTAGCGGAGCTGAAAATTTTAACTGATGGTACCAATTACTCACCAAAATGCACCGAAATGCAAAGCAATAAATAGTGATTTGCTTGCTTCAACAATTCACAAAATAATTCAATTACTGAAGTGGCAAAATATACTCAATCTCAGCTCAATTAATTCAGAAACCTAGAAAAAGCAACATTTGTGACACTAAACAAACAAATACTCACCACTCATTGGCGGTGGCGGTCTCGGCGTGCCGAGTGGTGTTGGAGGAGCAGGTGGTGGAGGCGGCGGAGGAATCGGTGTCGCACCGGGCGTAGGCATAGGAGGTGGTGGTGGAGGGAAGATCGCAGGTGGTGGCCCAGCCATTGGTGGAATCATTGGTGGTGGTATTGGGGGACCTGGTGGAGGTGGATGAAGCACAGGTGCAAGTGGCAATTTCCCATCCGAAAATATTTGATTTGGTTTGTCGGAAGGAAACAGTGGATTCTGCGCAGCTAGCATTCGCTCCGCAGCGGTACCATGTCGTTCACCCTGGAATTTTGGTTAAAAATTGAGACTACTAATTCTAGCAGTTGGGTGATAAACTTAGCAAAAAATTCTTCCATCCATATATTAATAGAAAAATTGGAAAAGGACTTAAAATTGAGCGCTTCTACAATTAATAAAATTTCTTTAAAGCACTAGAAGTTTCTATACAAAAATCTTATAGAAAGACCAGTTTATCATTTTCAAAAGTAGCACGTCCAGTCCCCTACTCATGCAAAGAAAAAAAGGAAAGCTGTAAAAATGCTAAAAAATACGCATGATGAAAAACAGGACAGAGAAAAAGAACAAACCTTTGTATCTTTTTTGAAGGCATAGCTTACTGTAATTGCTCGATTGCAAAGGAACTGACCATTCATTGCTTCAATGGCTGAGTCTGACGCTTCGAACGATGCAAAATTTACGAATGCAAAACCTTTACTGTTACCCGTTTCAGCGTCACGCATTATTTTTGGAACCTTAATGAACACTCTAATAGATGAGGGTAGAAACCTACTACATTAATAATTTACCTGACAAATTGCTATTAAAGTGAAAAATACACAGCAAACTTTTTTGAGAAATTATGACATTGAATCTATATCTTAATAAAAAAAAGTAGGAAATATGCTTCACTATTCTATTCTGAAATATATAATAACAAACTACGTTCAACCATATAAAGGATATCCTGCAATAACGGTGGAAAATATCTGCAGTTATATCGAATAATCAGTTCACATAAAAAGAAAAAAAAAAAAAAACCTGTAAAATGACACCAAATGCACTGAATGTATCAAAAAGTAATTTCTCATCCACTTCTGGGTCTAGATTACCAACAAATACATTTGCACCAACATCCATATTCTTCTCATGAGCCGAAGCCTTGTTTACCTGGAAAAATTATTGCCTTAGTCATTTAACGTTACAGCTACTATTCTCCTGAATTTCTTTTATACAATTCTAAAGAAAAACATACTAGATTACTAAAAGCAAATAATTCGTAAGTAAGAAATGAAAGAATGAAAGATTCAACTTTCCTTCAAATACCCCTTTGCGCTTCCAATATTCATTTTCTGTGCAACAAAACACCACTGACAACTGTGTCAATTAGCCCCTAAAACTTTACACATTCATATGTAATTCATAGATATAATTTCAACTACCTTTATAGGTTTCCCATATAACTTGATCATGTTCATGATCTTGATTGCATAGTCAGCATCTTCTTCACCCATAAATTCAATAAAGCCAAAGCTGAAAGCTTCAAGATATAGATAAATAAAACAATAGAAAATAAAGATTTAGATTACTTAAATTTGATTATTAATTTGCAAAGCTATGGAAACGATTAATGTATATTGGAAATCTAATCCGAATTCAAAATGACGTAACCCTTGATGTGAACTTGTTACTCGATCTTTTGGCATATTCACTGATACAACAGGTCCTGCTTGGACAAACAGTTCCCATAAAATTGCATCAGTCACCTTTTCATCCAAGCCACCTACATAAATTGTGGCATCTAAAAACCACATTCATAGTAAAGTTAAGGATAATTCGTTTCCGACAACACCACAACAATCTTCAAACGAAAAACAAAAAAAAATGCTTCCAGTCATAAAAAATCCTTCATATTATTTAACAAAGATTCTGAATGGGTGACAGTCCCCAAAACGCATGATGATGAAAACTACAACTTACCTTGATTCCTTTCAAGAATAGGTCCTGCTGACATTTGGGCCGAAGTACCTGAACAAACAGGATGAGAAAACAGAAACCTGACAACTACTTCCTGCAATACGTGAAATCAAATTATGATGTTTCAAGTACAACGATTTCGACTAACTACCAAGTAAACACACTAGTGAACCTACACTTTTATTACTGAGGAATAAAAGGAGAACAGAAAAGAGGAAATACGAGGAAAGATTAAACCATATGAAGGATAAAAAGTACTCTGCGGAATCAAAGAAATCCTTTATTAGCCAACTGAAACCTTGTGGCATTTTCCAGTACATTTATTTCCATCATTCATAACACCTAATTTGGATCTTTTTAATGTGATGAGAATAAGGAAATGTAAATGTCAACTTTCGAAAGCATGAGATACAAATATCAGTGAAAAGGAAGACACATCCAATCAAATATTTCATGAATAAACATGAAATGAGATATATATATATATATTCGTCAAAATTTATTTCTCTCTTACACAGCATAAGTATTGAGATCACGAACGACAACACACGAAAGAATTCTAAAACAAACTACCAAAAGCTACATTTCAAGAAAATGGAAGAACCGCTTCCTCCAAATAATAGATCCATGCTCATTGTATTCCGCCTTCGAAACGAATCTGTAATTCAAGAAAATATTTTTAAATGTAAAGAAAAAATTCAGAAATACTCAACATATGAGACCAGAACCACTCCTTGAAAACAAACTTGTTTGGATTACAAAACCTGATTTCCCAACTCTTCCGAAACAGTCAAAGCAAACCTGTCATCCCATGCACCAAGTTTTATTGAATTTCGTCCACAGTGCCAAGCATATGTTATGGGATCGAAAACGTCTCTTAACCTTATGTCATAAATCTGATCTACGATTGGTCGTAAATCTTTAATACTGAAATTTAATTATGTAGCTGCTATAAAAATAAATAACCCGAATATTCGACTACCGTGCTGTTCAAATATGCTTAAAAAAAACTTGCTCTCGAAAAAAACTTTTTTTATAAAATATGAGAATAAATATGGCAAAACATACACTCGTTTTTTAAATCCGGGAAACAAAACATTTCCACCACAAAGTAAAATGTTATTTAACAATCGTCCTCTCATTCCTGAAGAGAAAATATGCACTTATCAACTAACACAATATAAACATATCAAAAGCTATAGCATAATTTTACCATAATTTTTAATGTTCAAATCAAAAAATGATTTATCACTATTTCAAAGAAACATGCGAGGATTACCATAAGGGCACTTTTTTACAGAAGCTGCGATAGCTTCCGGAATGCCCATCTGTAAAATTCCGATATCCGATGGCGAAAAAAGTACTTCGGGTACTGCAAATCTTTCTATATTCACTCTCAATCTTTGCAAATCATCGCAAAAACTATTTCCAGGCGTTCGAATGAATCCACGACAATGGATATTGAAATCTGGAAGCACATAATCCTGAACGATGGTATTCTCCTTACCTCGATGCCTTAAACATAAAAAAAAATCTCGTAAANAAGCACATAATCCTGAACGATGGTATTCTCCTTACCTCGATGCCTTAAACATAAAAAAAATCTCGTAAATATTATATGCAGCATTGTCTTACATGAAAATATAAGTTANTTACATGAAAATATAAGTTGTGTTTAGACTAAAGTAGTCTTGTAAAGAAAATAAATATTTCTCACCAGATGCTCGATAGGTAAAATAACATTTTATCCTTCGCTGTATGGAACAGTTTTTCAAAAGCACTGCAAAGCACTGTAGTTCACCTACTCTCCTTCATATTCTCTAACTTACTTGGCAATTTCCATATGTTTAGCAAAATCATCAGCAACAAAGCAAATGTCTTCCTTGCATTCGTTCATTACGTATGTTTCCTCCATTACATTCAACTGCCGATAAGAAATCCATTCTTTCAGCAAATTAGTTAAAACTTTACCACCAACATCAATCCTGAATTCAAGGGGATGAAATGAAACAAAAGCCAAACAACAGTGACTGTAGCAACTTTTCCCGCTCTCCATTTTTATTGAACTACGTGCAAAGCAAGTATACAACAAGATGTTTTCAACAGATAGAAATTAAATTAAATGTTTTTTAAAAAAAAAAAACACCAAATATTAAAATTTTAGACCAACCTTAAAATACCTTCTCGAATCACTTTTCCATTATAATACGGCACGATATGAGTAAACGAAAAACCACTATCTACGACAATACAACAGAATTCTTCCTTGTATTCCTGTGTAACAGTATCGGCCATTGCGATGAGTGAAGAAGCTCAACCATGACTTTTACAAGACAGAAATATCTCATGATTTTAATGTGACTTAAAACAGAGTAGAAAATTCAAAATTTTTGCTGGAAATCAATTAGATCAAGTTTTCTTAAACTCGAAAAAATATTCCTTTTTATTTCACAAAACCACCTACCACTTGTTTTAGCAACTGAATGGAACCCATATTGTTCAAAAAGTATTTCATCAGAGAAATCTCGAATCGCTGGAACATTATAAATGGTATCGGTCATGATAACACGAGTATCGGAGAATGAAACATTCAGTGCAGTTTTTCCAAATACTCGGTCCCATATTTGCTGCTCAACGTCCCAGTTAACTAAAATCTCGACAAATTATTCTTTTTCGTATAAGAAAACTACAATAACTGTAAGAAATGTCCATTTATATAGTGTACAGTGTTGAAATCAAACTACTGAAGCAACAACAAACTAACCAATATATCCCTTTTCAGCAGGGCTAAGGAAAAATATGCTGGAATGATCACGACATTCTTCAATCTCATCCGCTACATAAACTCTTTTACGGTCAGTTTTCGTTTTAACAATACAGTTCGGAAATAACCTTAAAATTAATCATAGCAAGTTTCTTTAAAATGTCTTGACTTAAAATAGAAAGCGGAGAATGAAATAAAAAAATCTTGATAAATCATTTGAATCATTAAAAAAAACAAAAAAAAAAACGCCATTATATCAAGTTTTAATAAGAGAAGTCTTGTTAAATGTCACCTGGGTTGATCGTCGGTTACGTAACCAGCTTTGATGGTGCTACAACCATTATCAAATATAAGTGTATGTGACATGATGCTGAAAAAAAAAATACTTGAATTAAATTTCTTTTTCTGAAATCTTGCAGTCTCAAAAAGGCTATCAAAAATGAAATATTTGTATATTACAGTTACCATCTATGCCAGGAAAACATAAAAGTATCTGTAAGTAATAATACAATATTTAGCTATTCAGGGATGCTCAAAGTATATAATAATTCTAAAAATTAAATCAAAAACTGTTGCGCCATTTAAAATTTACAAAGACACATCAGCTACTGAGCAGTATCAGTTACTTCTGTATGAAAAACTTTACTTCTGCCTAAACCGCACTTAAAACACTCAGTCCATTAGTTTTGTAACAACATCGTCTTTTTTTTTTTTGCAGAAAAATCAAAATGTGTAATGATTCCACCGTCAAGAAAAACTACCAAAAAAAAAAAAAAATTTAATAACAACAGCAATCACTAAATAACAAACACTGCAATATCCAAACCTAATAGTTTTTTCTTCTCATAAAAACAAAGGGACTGAACAAAAATAAAACTGTAAAGCTAATCATCCATTCTTTCAGCTGAAAATTTTCCATGTTTCCTGAGGTCTACCGAGGGACGAGCTGCAGAGCACCCTCCCATACCTCGGTCCTACCAGGGACACCCCCGCTTCTGGACTCTTCGTACGAATTACAGCTTAATAGTTCACAGATTAATTCGGCTCTCCTCGACATGGAATATTTCCATAGTTCTACGTATGCCCAGACAAGAGTTCACACTAGGAAATCAATGGTCCCTTGTAATTGCATTTGATACCTGACCCCGTAACAACGGCCATGTTTCCCGCCAGGTAAAGTGCGCACGTTTAATTTGTGCTGGTTGGTGAGGTGTGTCTGTCTGTCTGTCCCTTCGGAAGCGATTTGCTCTGTGCAGAGTTCCTCGGTGTCGTTGTTCACTTCATCTCCCCACTCTGTAAACTTTTTCCTCCGAAAGCAACTTTGCAGTTAAGTTGAGTGAGTTGAACTAGAAGGTTAGACGTGAACTTTTCGAGTTAAACGCAAAATCTTTTTCAGATTGTGCGGATCGGTGGTTCCACTGACATTAGAAGTGCTGATGGATACAGAAGATAATGTGGAGGCGTCAGATTACGCTCCAATGTATCGATATCAGTTTCGTGTAATATTGATTGGTGATTCCACAGTGGGTAAATCAAGCTTGCTCAGATATTTCACAGAGGGAAAGTGCGCCGAAATCTGTGACCCAACAGTTGGTGTTGATTTTTATGCCCGAATGGTAGAGGTCAAACCGGGATACCGAATAAAGTTACAACTGTGGGATACTGCTGGACAAGAAAAGTTCAGGTGGAGTAATTTGATACAAAAGCATTATTTTAAAAATTTCGGAGGCAAAAAAATATTTCAGGGGTTGAATCGAAATTACCTGCAGATCTTTTAAAGTACCACTATCACTACGGTCAGGCTGTTCCATGTTTTTTTTTCTTTCTTTTCAAATTATTTTTAATCTGTTGCCGTAGTATTTCTGTACATCATATGAATATCTTATTGTTAACTAAAAGTACTTTAGATCCACTCACCTTGAGATATATTCTTTTTTAAAAACTGTTTGTCTTTTTTGAACAATTTACTATATTAAATCGGTGAGTAGATAAGTTTTATATTTTTTTATGGCGATTTATTGAAGTATACTCCGGTGAAAGNATATTCTTTTTTAAAAACTGTTTGTCTTTTTTGAACAATTTACTATATTAAATCCGTGAGTAGATAAGTTTTATATTTTTTTATGGCAACTTATTGAAGTATACTCCGGTGAAACAGAAATAAGCCCATTTCAGATCAATAACACGTTCATATTACCGCAACTCAGTGGGCGTTATTGTTGTTTATGATATAACAAACCGATCAACTTTTGATCATGTTGCACAGTGGCTAAAAGAAGCGGAAGAAAATGTTGGTGGTCCTCAGCCGAGTAATTGTGTGTTCCAACTCATTGGTCATAAAGCTGATCTCAATGATGAACGTCAGGTGCGGTGTTTTTTCAGCAGATTTCTAGTTGGTTTTTCCGTAAATATTCTACATGTAATTTCTCCATATTCGTGCTCTAGCTTTTGCTAACCAACCGCCAATTGGTTACTTTATTTCCGTTATTTCAACAGTGAATGCTTTGCTATTCATGAAAAATACTAATGAGAAACTAGAAAATGCAGTGTTTATGGAACTCTCCAAAAATATTTGTTGATAAATTTGCAAGACAAAATCTACTTCTATTACTATTCTTTTTATGATGGAGTGTTCCCATTTTTCAGGTGATGTATGAGGAAGGCGAGTATTTTGCCAAATATAACAAAATCAAATTTTTAGAAACTTCAGCAGTTACAGGCGAAAATGTTCAGGTCAGTGTTACGGTTTTATTTATTTATTTATTTTTTAAGAAATTTTGTGCAGTATACTACTTCTGATCTTTTTTGCTGGGCTACCTATATTTTTTAACAGAACTTGATGCATTTTATAGGAATCATTTAAAATGATTGCAAGAGAAATCAATGATCGAATTGAGAATAGGCAGTTGTATGTAGCTGATGGTTGGGAAGGTATTCGGAGTGGTATAACTCGCGCGAAATCACTGACATTGTCGGAATGTTCATACTCACCAAAATCGACTTGTGCATGCTGGTTTTGACTCCTAATGTCTATCACCACTATTAAAATAATGGCACTCTATGTAGAATCTGAATATAATTCCTGTTATTCATGACTAATCATCAAGGCGCATTTTTTTAACTAGTTTTTGACACTTTGTGAATGGTAGTATCACAGATATTCGAAAGAACGTATTAAAGATTGTCAGAGAATAAGGCGTATCATTAGTTATGGAGGGTAAACAGAACATGCTTTGTTTAGTGGATTCTCATGAAAGATATATGACAATCGGAAATTTTGATTGAAACTAATTCTATGGCTCACATTAAACTAGAAAAAGTATGAAAAGTCTCATTACATTTCTATTTTTTCAAACATTTCAGCAATATTGAGTTAATTTATCAGTAAATTGATTAGCTATCCATTTTTTCTCATTTATTTACGGCTTTTATAATTTTACTGCACATCTTGTTTTTTTTTTTTTTTTTTTTTTTTTTTTGCAATTCACTGGATCAATATATTTGCTTGTTGCTCAGTGTTTTCGTGCCTTGTTGCAATGGAAATATCTGAAAACACCAACTGTCATATATCTTATCCTTCATGTCAAAGTCAGTTCCACTTTCTACATGATTTCACCTTCCTATATAGTTACATTTTCATTTTATTAAACACATCTGTTTTAAAATTTGTTTTCTATTTTGGAAATTTGTCTAAATATCTGAAGGATTTGGAAAGATTTTATTAATGAATTTCAAAGTTTGGAAAATATTGCTAATTGTTCACGAAGATGATTCAGATTAAATTGTAGTTTAAAAAAAAAATTGTGTATTGTATTGTGGAAATCATTTATAATTGTAAATACTTCCGTATATCCTGAAATGACTTTAGTATTTCCCAGCTATAATTTGAATTTTCTATTTAAAATCTTTAATTTTAGGTAGTACACTATTGGAGAGTTATTTTTTTTTTTTGAAATATCGTTTGTTTATAAATAATATTTGTATTAAAACAAATTAAAAAGAGTTAGTACTAATCGTTGCTTGCCATGACATGTAATTTGGAACCTAAGTTTGCTGACTAAAAACGCCCCCCTGTGAAAGCGAATTTGTGAAAAGAGTTAAAGGACCCTTTTGCTCTGGAAATAATTGGAATGAGAGAGTTTTTCGACTTATTATTGGAGTATATACTCTTGAAAAAAAGTGAAAGTCTTCTTTGTATTCCAGTCAGTTGGCACTTTGATTTTCCCAAAGGTACCATTAGCATATATTTTCAAATCCAATCTACAATGTTCCAAACTTATTGACGAAGTTATCAGGAGGGATAGGCGTAAGGGTGAGGGTGTGGTAGTTTTGAATCGACTCAAGAAACACATGGAAGAAATATTTACTGAAAAGTCACGTCTCTTTGAACTTTTCAGTGTTTCTTATTTCTTTTCACCGAATCATTTAACTGCACTGAGAATATCCAAATGACTGAAGAGAAATAATAATACACGAGGCGAATGAATAAAAAGCCATAAGCAGAAGTGTCAAGTTATGTGATATTTGTTAACGCCTTTCATACTCACGACGTAGTAAGTAATCCGCTTCTCTCTCATAAAATATAATCAGAGCGCAGGAGTACGATAATTTATGTGCTCACAAGTTTGCTATTTTCAAAAGGATTTTTAATTTACAGTTTAACCATCTGATTCTGTTATTAGCCTCATCTGCAAGTACCCAAATTCAAGATTGTTCCTGTGTTGTCCCACTGATAATATGCAGCAATATCCCCTTGTCCCGTACGTTAAATAGGATTCACTTCACTGATGCAGCAAAGTTGAGCTACCAGTGTTCTGCTTCAGGAAAATATACGTTTGTCTCATGTTCAAACTGTCATTTATCGAAAAGCCTTCCCCGTTTAATTTCTATTCGAAGTATTATTATTAATCTTTCGAATTTCTTACTCCTTCAGTATTTTCGCTATTGGTATATGCAGAAAGTGTCCTAACCAGCTGAACTGTTTCATGTATGTAATCCAGCACATTCAAAACTTTTGCAGCTTAAATTTATTCACATTATCACTTTTTTTGTGCCTTCAAACCTATAATCAGAAAAATTTTTAACTAAACAGTCTGGTATGAATATAGACGAATATAACTTCACTAAATTACTGTTCGGTATATTAAAAAAAATTCCCTTGATATATCATTACCAACTTATCCATTCTGACGTTGAATGCAATTTAAAAATTTTTAATTTACATCGATATCGCACTTTACACAACTTTTACTAATATATTTTAAGCCGATAAAATGGAATGATGTTGAGCACGAGAATAAATTTAACAATAATAACAGATGAATAAGCTAACCATCACCTATGCATGACATCAATAATTGAATGTATCGTACATTACTGAATTATGGTAACTATACAATCGCTGCTAAAGCAAATTGGCCCATGGTGGTATAATTGGTTGTGGATTTTGTAAGTAAGTCATGACAACAGCGGAAATTGAAAGCCTGAAAATTTGTCACTGCTTAAAACCAATCCTAACACAAGCAGATAAAAGGAATTGAACGAAATGATAGAAGTACAAATATGGAATTTAATTCATCTTTCTCTAATCCTAGCGTCAACTTCTACAAGATTACACAACACATTTTTTTCCGATTTCTAACCTCGAGAACTTTCACTCTGCTATGTTTCTACCGAAATATATCTATAATTCAGAACTAGAATTACAGATTATGAAAGAGCTCACATGAAACTGCTAACAATTTGTTTTGCATCATCACTCGTCCGAGCATTTGCAAAACTAACACAGGAGCATAGAAGTGCTATCCAGGCACACCATTTCATCTAATAAAAGATTAAATTACAAGTGTTGGAGAACTTTTTATTTTTCTTAGCATTGTCCTCTACATGCAAATAAATATGCACTAACTGTTATATCCTCACATACTGTTTCATGATAAAAAAAACTAAAATTTATTGAACGAGAAAACATGATCATTGCCATTTCTGTCTAATTACTATATTGGTTCTCTTCTCAACATTGCTAAATGTCAGAGCAATTTCATAAGTAGTATTAATAAAACATAGATTGGGAAATTCATCAAAAAAAAAAAGACGCAAAATGGACTGCTTATATTTTCTACGTGCAAATAAGCCCTGCGTTACTGAAACCTATCCTATGTTTCTTACATTTAGAATAGGCATTTGATTTTAAAGATAAAAACTGGCCAGCAAATGATTTGAAAAGCGTACTCTCATCATTAATCCACACATACTAAAAACCATTCCTAGCACATTCATATATTCAGGAATTGGATCATCAGTAAGCGCGAGAGATGACTGTGGATCCACTGGTTTATATCTTGAAAAAAAAGGATATTCTGCAATTGGTTTTGCAAATGTATAAAACCCACGCTTATGAGCTCAAACTTTTTCCATGTATCGAGGCTAAACAACTTCAGAAGCTAGAATGAACTTACCTTACTATTCTACTTGGCCTTTTTACATCACCATTCTGCATTTTTTTCTTAGTCAAGAACAATCGACACTAATAAATCTGAAATCGCACTCCAGTTTACAGCATTAACCTATTATCATACCACCGTCCAATACCAATAAAACACTCTAAGCCTCGCGTTAGCATTAAAATTTAAACTCACATATTCAAAACTAAAATTTATACAATTTCTCTCGAGTTCTATACACATACTAAAGAATTTCCGACAGATATTTACTTTGAGACAATATAACTTTAACAGCCATAAAAACGAATACTTTGAAAATTTGCTAGCACATTTTTTCAGCAATTTTACTTTTTCAACCCTTGAACTTGACAATTAAAAATTCAAGTGCAAACTTGAGAATTTTAGCGAAATCATTACAAATCAATAAACATAACAAAAAATACTACCCGAATTACGGTGACAGAAAACAAAAACATCACTCTCATAAAGGAAATCGAATACTGTGTTTTTTTTCCAGAATTTCCAAAAACTGTAAATAAATGACGACGAAGGTGACGTCTCCAAAAAACCATTAATGGGAAATACTAATACTAGCTAAGACAATTCAACTAACTCGTACATGCAAAGTCCAGTACTCTTTATTTGTTTCTAATACTGGATTTAAGTTCTAAAATACTTTACTTCCGTTACTGAATTCTATTCCTGCTGAAATTCGAAAAAAGAAAAGATTATCAAATATTACGAAGTTCTAGTGGAAATTTGATCAACAAAATTTAGATTTTCAGATACTTTCTTCTTCCCTACTGTATCGCCAAGAGTGTCAACAAATGTTCGAGCAAGTATATCCTCTTGAATATGCCTTTTCAAAGACCGTTGTCTTATTTCGATGATTTCTTTTGCAAAGACTGCACGAAATACTGGGATCAACTGTGACGAAAGTGCTAAATCGCTTGGTGTAACAACCATATTATCCATTGCAATGGTGACATTTCCTGCTTTTTCAATATAATCTGGTAACGGCGGCACCTAAATTCAGTACAATTATTATTATATTCATAAAAGACGTGAAAAAATGAATTAAGAGACCTAACGTATGGTGTCGTGGAATTTCTTTCATATATTTTACACTTTAAATGAAGAAAAAAGCGTGCAAATCAATAATAATGAGCACGAAAAGTTGAAACTAATATCTTTCTCCATAAAGCTTACTATCGCACGAAATCTAAAAAAAAAAAAAAAAAACTGAGTCAAGATTGTAGAATGTAAACCTTCGGATACTTTGCACTAAAATGTGTCAGCACCAAATTTTTTGCACCCATCTTTATAGAAACATCAAAGGCTTGTTTCATTGTACTATGCTTTTTATAGAGAGCGTGCGCCTAAAAATATATGAAAATAACAATACAAACGAATGTAACAGCCAATTATTCCAGAATCTCAAATGCCAATGGGGAAGAAGACTAATTATCCCCCAATACACTTTTCACTAAATAGAATAAGAAATAACCTCTTCGTCATCTGCAAAAGTCGATTCATGAACAAGTACTAATGCATCCTTCCCATGTTTCACAAGCTGCTCACAAGGCATCGTATCACCGGAGAAAACAAATTTTTGATTTTCCAAATCAGTAAACACATAACCAACAGCAGTCCTCGAATGATTCACCTCAAATTTCAGCACACTTAAAATTGGCAAGTAAAATTTTCAGAAAGAACAATTTTTTAAATAAAAAGTTTCCTAATCAAGTAAAGGAAACTGTGTGTTAGTCACTTTACACATCATCGAAAATCGTCCATTTTTTCCTGAACAAATCACTGCATATTAAAATTACAGGAAAAGATCAACGCGAACTCAGAAATCAATTCTAAGCAAAGAACAAAAAGCGACCTTAACTGCAACAACATTTTTGAATCCAAGATCTACAGCAGCAATTTCAGAAGATATTTCAGCAGTCAGATCAGCTGCCTCTACTGAATTTCCCTTCTCTTGAGACAGTCTGCAAAATGAATTATTCATTTAGTGAAAAAAATATGCTAGGTTTCACGACCAGCTTTCCAGATTATGAACCCCTTCCACATACATAAATTCCAGAACCCAACTGCAAGCCCCTATTTCAGAGAAAAAAAAAAAAAAACTAGTCACTGACCAAAAGAAAAACAATTCATAATGATCAATTCACTCATTTAACAGAATTTAAAACCATTTGAAGAGACTTACGTCCACAGTAACTTGGAAATATCAACAATATGCATATCTCGGGTATAATTCCCAAAACTACGATCAACGTCACGGAAAACTTTCAAAACGTGATTACCAGCGGCCACAACCAACGGCTTATAAGTTATACCTGAAAATTATTATAAATAGAAAATTCAGTGAAGGAAATTTTCCCTCATAAAAAAAAGATCAGTAAAGATACAATGTGCACCTCTTTTTTTGAACAATTCTCTCCGAGAGTGAACAATTGTAAAAATTCCATGATAATGATCTTGATGTCCATGCGTGATAAAAATTGCACCTAATTTCAATAAGAGATCTTCGCAGACCTTATCACCAAATAAAATGCGCAATTGACCTAAATACACAAAACCCTGACATCTTCATTCCAACAGAATTTAGGAAAAAAAATTCTTGGGAGTCCGAAAGTCAATTACATATTATATCTCACACTTTTGAAGAGGCTATAGTTACAAGAAAAAAATCTAGTGTTTTAAAAATATGTTAAAGTTTGACAAAATAGGCTGAACCAAGACACTCAATGAAACTAGGGCTCTAACTAACAATGAAAAGCTTTGATCTGTCAAAGGTTATTGGAAACTAAGAAATGAACAGAGATGAGACCAACCGTACGATCCTTCGCCACAATCGACAAATATGCAAGAATTCTCGTTAAATTGAAGAAAATATGCACTGACGTTACGGAAGCTAGTAGGTACAGCTGAAGAAGTTCCAAGAAAACAAATTCGAGGCCAAGTATCTGAGCTTTCTAGCATGTTCGACTCAAAAAAAAAAAAAAAAAAAAAAAAAAAACAACGTTATGATTACTCTAGATACAGTGCTGAGGCTCGCATGACTGCAGATTTTTGAAGTAAACACAAGAAACTTTCGCTATAACGCAAATAAATTAAAAATGAATGCTTTTTGAAATAAATAATGCTCATATATGACAATAATATACATAAGTTTCGTTACCAATAAGAAAAAAAATTCCAGAGTTTATAAAAAAAAAAGAGAAAAATTCAATAGGCAAAAATGAATAATTTACTGCGCGTAAATAAATTGATGGCTTCGGAAGTTATCGGATCTTCGCGAAGTTGGAGCAGTAAATCAGTAAGAATCAGTGATACATTTGGCGGTGTTGGCTCTAAATTAACCGGCTTACGCAGAAAAAACCGCTGGAACGGCCTAGCATAAAAGCAATTACCGATCTTTTCGCAATCATCATCCTAAAACAGACACTTTAGTAAGCAGCTTCGTTGTTACAGTAATAATCGAGGTTATTTTGCGTTAAGACAACGAAGAAAATTACAAAATTAATTATGCAGTAAGAGCAAATCTTCATCAGTCAAGTTAAGAGAGAAGAAAAGAAAATGAATGCTTCTGTTTCCCAAAGAAGGAATTTTAAAAAGGGAAACATAACACCAAATTCAGAGATTTTCTTCGCTCTTTTTAAAAGAGATCTAAGGCAAAGTATGCTCTTCATTTCCAATAATAGCTTTTTTTTTTCTTAAAAAAAAAAAAAAAAGTTCAAATAAGTGGGAGCAGAAAGTGAACGCTCATAAAATATTCATTGAAAATTACTAGTTACCTGTTGGATGGTACCATTGAATCCTTTTGGGTACAACAGAGGGAAAAACTTTGGGCAAATGTTATTCAAGATAACATTGATACGATATAGGGATTCTATATGAGGGAGGCATGGACCAGTACCATTGACAACAATATGCTCCGCACTCTCATCAAATGAAGTCATCCAAGCTTTGTATTCCTCAGTATTTAGTATTGAATTTTCAGTAAAATGAACAATATATCGCAAAATTTTGCTTCCATTGTTGTAATCCTACAAATAATATATTATTGTAAAAGAAAAGCAAGAAATTGCAAAAGCATATAAATATGATGATAAAAACGTGAAGGAAAGAAAAAATATTATCAGAAGCTGAAGAACGGAAATAAGGTGATTTGATTCTTCCATATTCAACTTTTCTGAAATTCATTTTCATCCCTGGTTTAAAATAATCAAAAAATAAAAGTTACGCGAAGCAAAGTATTATTCCGCAATGAAGGAAGTTTTCTTATATCACTGCATTCAACGATCAAGCAGGAATGCATCGGCTTGGCCTTTAAATCGCTCAGAACATCCTCCGCCTGTAATGAGATTCCATTCAGTTATTCTTTCCAGCTAAACTAATGAACTCTACTTTTTGATTCCAAATACTCTTGAACTCTTAATTTCTTCCAATATTGCACAAAAATCCCTTGCACTCATTTCTGTATGATTAAAGCAACTACAACAGCTGCCAACAACTGATATATAGCCGGGAAATCAAAATAGTTTAAATATCATTTATATAAAGCAAAATGCCTAGTTACAAGAAGAATAACCCGCAAAATTCTCGCAGTAGAATAAAGTAAAATAATTTGTAAAATGGACCTTGATAAAACGTCCATCAGGTAGTCTTATATCTATTCCATCCTTCAGCTGCTTCATATGAGGGCCACCGGGGATTTTGAGCTGTTTGATTTTTTTTATGTCTAAGGACCTTTGCGGTGCTTTCAATTCAACCAGGAAAGCTATATCCAGCTGGAAGAAAATAATTTTTCTTTTAAAATTTTTGCTATCCTATATCTTCTATTTCCATAAAAAGTGCTTATTTTATTTTTAAATATAATTCAGTCCAACTCATAATCTATGTAGCACATAAATAAAACCTTTTCCTGCATTGATCGCTGAGGAGCAGAAAATGTCGATACCGGTATAAAATGTACAATTAAAGCATCATCCGAGTAAAGACCGCAGTTTAGGGGACGCTCTTCCACATGCAAACCAAAACATTATTTAAATTCCGACAAATTATATAAAAAAATGACACAACTGTATTCTTATTAATTTATTCAGCAAATGAAATTTAAAGAAAAAAAATCACTTCAGTAAACCTACGACTATATTGGAGTTGCAGGCAATTTTTTCGGGAAAAAATTTTTTTTCTTTTTAAAAGAAATTCAACCTACATAAAAACAGGTATAAAATTTCAATGAAAATGCTATTAAGAAAGCAAGCAGAATTTTTCTCAACAATAGTAAGATGTCTCATCAAATCTGAAAACAAAAAATACCCTTGTGGTCACAGTTGACGGGAAATCAGCATCAGTGTGATCATTTTGAAGCTCAAAATACTTCATCTTATTATGCGAACCATGTAATCTAATAACTCGTTCTATTTTGGACGACGATGATGCTACTGGTGTTTTGAGTAAACCAGACACACCGGCAAAATGTTCCCAAGTATCTAAAGAATCTGTGTAGAAACCACTATGCTGCTTTGAATATTCTACAAAGGCTTTTCGAGTTTGAAGCTGTCATATTAAGACATATCTCAGACTTTTAAACACCAGCAATTTACTCAGGCCCAAAGCATTTTACCTCTAGTAAAGAAGATATCCGTAAGATTAATAGCTTTCAAACGATTCGCAGCTAGGAACCGTGAAGTACCTTCAGGACAGTTAAACATGTAATCCTTATAATTGGTATGGATAACAACACATGGTCGAAGATGAGCTGTACCATTGCTAATGATCTGCAGTGAAATATTGATTTACGCATACAAAACAGTAACTATTATACCATAACATAGCTTAACTCTATCAATCTTTCAATGCTGTCAACGTCTTTAAATCATTTAAAGTTAATTTCCTCTTTTTTTTTTTCTTTTCAACAAACCTCAATTGACACACTACATGGAATTGCTGGTGGTGTTTTTGCTTTGGTCATTTGTTGTATGTCAGCCAACTCTTTAACCAAAATTTCCACAGCAGACAAGGCTTTCTTACCAAGATATGTATTACCACTGTTCCTACAAAAGCTGCGACGGTAACATCACTGTTTTTCCAGCGGGTTTATTATAATTATAAATGTCAGGGAATAATTTGTAATTATAAGTTGATTACCTGCCAAGGTATTTTCTGTATTCACTAATTCGTCGATTTAGGGCTTGAATTATCTCCTCAGTGTCTTGTTCGCCCTTAACTGAAAGCAACAGAGTAAATAACTTATAGAAGAGAATAAATTCAAATTAAATGTGCACTTCCCAGTTCCATAAACCTCCGAATTTTTGTTAGTTACCTGCTGCGAAGTGACGTTATCTTTATCTAGCACCTAAACAGCTCCACAATAATTCGAAGAACTATGCAATCAGACATTCAGATATTTCAATCTTTAATTACTGGATAAAAGACCTGAAAGGTATTTCTTTTGCAGTAAAGAGATGCTGTAAATGAGAAGCCGGGAAGAAATACTTTTCTGTAGTGAAGAAACGGTCCGTGCAGCTAACATTCATCGGTGGCAATACTAACTGAATCTTCCGGCAAGTCTGAAATTACAACATTAAAGTGAAAAAAATTACAGTCCCTTCCTTTGCTTCGCGACATTTTCATTCATTGGAAATTAAGGAACAAATCGAATGACATCTCTCCCTTCGTCCCACCATAAACACTGATTGATTACTTGCACAATACCAGCTCATCAACTAGTCAGCAACCTCAGTGACACGCTGATCAGAAAGTAATACCCAACTCCAAATATCATACCTCAGCCCTCAGACGGAGAAAGTGCGTAGAGGAGGACAGTGGCCCGTTGAATTTTAAATCACTTGTATGCAAATGTACGATCTCAACGTTTTAACGTTACGTGTGTTGGTGAGGGGGTCACGCATCAAGCGCGTTTCTGCTTCGAGGAGGATAATGCTTGCTATCTTAGAGTAGTATTCCTTCCGTAACACCAGAAGTTCTTAAGAACGGCGAGTATTACTGCATTTGTTCTTTTCACTTCAGGAATCCTGCCGCTAATTTTAAGTTTGGCTTGAAGACGAGGTAACATCACACAGAGTGCTGTGTTAACAGTTTAGTTTAAGATTACTTTTTCATTCAGTTTAAATTCACCCAAACAAATGATCTGGTAAGTTTATTTCCTAGCAAATATTGTGTGTAGGATTAGAACTGTTGCATGATTATGAAGCCTTCGGCTCTACATTCGCTTCCTGGTTCGCTCTATCGACAGCTACTTTTTTCTGAGGTGACAGTGGCGCTGGTGGCGTGCCGGTCGCAGAACTTTTATATTGACTTAGGACATCTGCCCGATGTTCGTCACTTTCTGTAATTACACTTGACTTTTCCCAATCGTATGGGTACTCCTGAAACAGGTCCTGGTTATAACTGTATATAGATTCAAATCTAGCTTAAGATGTGTTGAACTAGCTCTTGAACCTGACTCCTGGTATCTCGGATAGCATTTCGCATTAAACTGTAAATCTTCTCATAGTCAGGCGTGTCGAAAAATTTCGTTCTGTCACATATTTGAAGTATTTCAACATATTTCCTCGGACAACCACCAAACAATTTCTTGATGCCTTTGTCTCTGCGACACTGTTTTTTGGATACACCGATAGCGTTGATTTCCTAAAATAAACAATTACTTATTTGCACCTTAAAATTTACATATGAAGGCCATCTGACGTTTCAGGTCACGAGTTAATCTGGTGTTTAGCGTGAGGGATAGCGAAATTTTCCTTCCATTATTTTTTCTATGGGCTGCTTCCGAAATTCCCAAATGATTCGATGCCGCACTCTAATGAAGGAAATCTTATGCTGTTACTGCTTACTGAAGTTGCAAATAATTTTTTAAGATCTCCATTTGATTCTTTTCCAAATCGCATTCATTAACTGCTAATGACTTAATTAAACAAAGCTTATTACAAATTATTCAAGTTATCACCGTCATGTTCCTCCAAGGAAGCTTCCCATTTGTAAGCTCGACCACCATGTAGAGCCATGACTCAACATCGTCCTTCCGACACAATTCACGTAATATATGCGCCGATAACGGGGCATACTTTACGGTACCACGAAATCCCGTTAGCGCTCGAGGATTTCTCATTGTGCCATCTTCATGGATATACAGTCGAGCCATACCAAAATCAAGTACGTATACCTGCCAAATTCTCAGCATTTAGTTCACCAGTTTTGTACTTTCGGGAAATTCTCGAGAACTTTTTAGAAAGAAATACGTTTCTTAATTCGTTGACTTCGGGTCTGCCAATGGCGAAATTACCCGGCTTGACATCGCGGTGCAAATAGCCGATGTTGTGCAAATCTTCTAATGCTTCCAAGCATTTAATGCCAACACTGATCGCTGTACCCAGTGAAAATTTTTTATTTTGAGCCTCTAATCGTAATTCCTACATAAAACAAGTTTGTTTATACCTGTTACTTACAAGGGTAAATGAGTGGTAGTGTGAATTCCTCATGATGATAAGAAACAAATTCACTTTTGCCTTGTTACAGCAGTTGAGAAAGAGAAAGGCAGTTAGTTACCTGTAAAGATTTTCCAACCATAGTCATAACAATGTAGAAGAAGTTTTTGTGCTTGCCCTTGTCCTCAATGGTACAAAAATGTCGCAGGCGATCTTGCTCCTTAAGCTTACTCAGTACTGTTAGCTCCATTTTCAGGAAGCCAACTTTTTCATGAATACTTTCTACCTAAATTATCTTAAGCGAGTTTTCATTTAAGCTAGTCAAATCTTCCAAATATCCAATTGTTCATTAAAAAACAATTAACCTTGAGTGCATATTTCTTGTTATCTCTGGAACAAACATAGACAGCGCCGAAAGCACCTTCTCCAAGTTTTCCATCAATCTTCCATCCTTCCACAATACTGCCAATCTCAAGTTGCACTAATTCACCCATTTAATATTTGAAGTTAAAATTAGCAATTCGAAAAGATACGAAGCAGCCAAGTTAATATTGCTGCAGCTTTGCGGTACACCCAGAACTGCCAGCTTCCTGCAGCTGAACAAATTAACAATAACTTGACGGACCTTTCATAACAGTTTCATACGGATTCTTTGTTAATTCATTGCTTTGAATTTTTAAAAATTTAAATGTATTAGCGAGAACAATTTGTACATTCTAGTCCAATCCTACCTTAACATCATTCGTGCTAGCAAACTAAGATTCCTTATAGTTATTGCTTATTCAATTTATTATTTAATCGATCTGAACTTATTGCTACACCACCGTTGTTATTAATCTCCTGTCAGTACTAATTTTGACAGCTTGTATCTAACCGATTTCTTCCCTTGTTGCACTTAATAATATTCAATTCGGATTTCTCTATCGATATGTTACAGCTTTCTCTTCTTGTTCACTGAAAATTATTTGTTTCAATTGAATGGTCAAATATTTCCCTTTCTACTGAAAGGCTGCTTGTAAAATCGAAAGATTAAACAATTTGTAATTCCTCTCCACTTTACAATAGGAGCAGATATATTTATGGTCCGACATGCATCCTGGATTTAGGCCACCTGTCCCATTATATTTTGGTATTTAACCAGTTCGTAATTTTGAAATACACTAATCGGGAAGGTTGCATTAAAATTGTGATTTTCACTTTATCTGATGGAATTATATTGAGATCTGTGCTACTAGCGAATTTACAGCTGTTTAAAATCCAGGAATGCAAGAATGGTCAGAAAAAAACGGAGTACGATAGAGCCGCTAAATTAAAATTTCTACAAATTCAACTTTTTCTTTGATTCTTCAAAAATTCTTTAGCTTATGTGATCTTTTGAGATTTGACTTCCTGTCTTCAATACTAGCTCCAGTTTAAAAAAAAATTCTAGTTTTCGAGATTGCTTTATGAGTTGAAGCATTAGTAAATTTCTATTGCTCGCTATCTTAATAGGAGCCATTTATTACTTACTGCAATCATATCTGAATTGCCAGTAAAATTTTAAAACTACGGGACAGGAAGGAACAATTAGTACGATAGAATGCAAATTCCACTTAATACAAATTTTCGAAAATCTTACGATAGTTTGGAAACTGAAATTCGAAAAACAAGTTTTTTAATTTCATTTCAAAAAAAAAAAAAATGAATAAATAAATACAAGCGGAAAACAAAATTTCAAACCAGCATTGGGAAGAACTAAACGCATTAAGAATAACCGGGGAAAAAACTTGGACTAATTCATGCATCCAAGAAAATTATGATAAAAAGCGAGATTATAGAATAAATACTTGATTTAGCTCGAAGCCGGACTTCCTAACTGAAATTGCAGTTAGTCTGAGGCTTATATTATTCAACAGTTTTAATGAAACTTGATTTCAAAAGGTATTTACAGAAGTCTGAATAATTATTACTCCGAGTATAAATCTTTGTAAAGAATCATACAAGTGCTCGCTCAATTTGAATGTCATTCTTTATTTAAATTTTCGACAATGATTCTTTGTTAGATTATTTTTTTGAATTTCTTCCCTTGTCATTATTATTATTATTCTTTTTTTTCTTTTAAATTATGCAAGTAAGTGATACACCTAACTGAAGACCATATCTTCAGATCAAGTGACATTTTGTCATTCAGCGTCAACTACAGGGTCAAAAACGAATTTTCATTTTGATCGGGTTGAAAATTTTGATTGTGCACATTCAAAGATGGATATGTATGTGAGAGGATGGACAAAAAATGACTATGGTATTTTACATTGAATTCATACACATCTGTGAATACAGGCAGAATAGATCTGAAACGGTAAGCTGTCAAAACTTCAAGAAGGATAGAGGAAATGGAAAGCTCGGCAGAACGAGGTAGCTCGAATTAATTCGTTGAACTAGATTTTTCTGGTTTAATTTCGACAAATGAAATGCAGTAAAATATAAAAGTTTATCCCTAAATATTTATGGGACAAATTTATCCTGCCAAAAATCGCTCTGCAACTATAATGGGATTCTGTTATTGTCAGTACTTTTTCAACAGTACGTTACGAGAATCTTTACCAACTTAGTTTTAAAACAATGCACTGACTGTTAAAACTATTCAAGATAAGAATGATACATGTAACAAGTATCACGATGGGTATATCAATAAAGTGATGTGAAAAGCTTTTTGCTAGCTTTTTTGAAACTCAATAATTTACAAAATTGTTTTTCAATTAAGGGACAGGGACTTTATCATGGCTAAAGATTTTATTGTTGAGAATTTTTTTAGTCCAGACTTAAACATAATTGCTTATGGAATATTTCTCAGCAGGAAATTGTTCAGTGTCTTAGTACATCAGAGAATTACTACCACATACGATTGATTAATGAATGATAAAACTTTTAATTTGTGCATGGCAATGATCGTTCTACAATTGAATTTCATCGTATTTCTGCATATAATTGATCAGAATCTGACTAGAAAAGTTTGGTTATATTTGCATTTCGTCCTAACGGGATGCATTCAATTTTTCAAATACAAAGTGGATCAAGCTACTACTTACACTCAACAGTTCGCTTTTTCCTATTTTATAATAAATTTCGTTTTAACAAAAATCATTTGATTAGCAGTTCATAAAATTTAGTTAGTTATCTCACCTCATTCAAGCAAATTCATTGCCAATATTCATTCAACTACAAAACTAGTTTCTTGCCCAAAGCTGCAAATCCCTTCACGGATTCACTCTTCCCATCTACTATTGCTTTTGACTTGATAATTACAAAGACTTTTTTCAACAAAATTTTTGCTGCTTTTTTTCTACATTAAATTTGAAAAAAAAAAAAAAATAATATATGACCTGTACGTACAGTGCAAAGGAAATCAGTTCCATGCGATTATAAATTTTAATATTCTTTTGTATCAGAAACTTATCTTTAAATTGCCTTTAGAATAGAAATTGAAATTGTCATACTGGAAGGAGCAAAAGCGTCTTTAATTATTGTCTTAGAAAGTTTAATTCACTTTAAAGACTAAGTCATATTTTAACAAATGCATTTTTGAGGAAAAGAATTCTCAGCTTTGAACCGTTTATACTGAATTAATAGTGAAATTAGTAGCAGCATTGTGAACTGAAAAAAAGAGACTGCATTTGATGGCAAATTTCTACATATTGCTTAAGAATTTAGTTGACTTCATCTTTTCACCTACTGTTTCTTTTTTTTTTACATAAAGAAACTGAAAAGTTGCAAGTGAGGATTAGCAGAAGTAATAAGATGTTCGTCGTTGCACAAAAATTTCAAACAAATTGTAAACTTTTTTTTTTTTAAATCTATAATATTTTAAATATATATGGCTGGTATTTATTTTATATTTTACTCTAGTATCTAATTTACTTTACTTTCTCTTTTTTTTTTTTTTTTGAAACTCTGCCTCAGTAAATTCCGTAGTAACTATCAGGACTTCAATATTGTTCAGAGACAAATAAAAGCATTAAAAAGAAATTCATTTTTTCAGTACAAATAAACAGACTCTTTACTTCTTTAGCACTAGAATCTTTTGTCTAAAATATTTAGCAAGTGAAGGAATTAAATTGTCAACACAGCACAGCTGGAACTTCGAACAATTCAGCATTCTAATTATTACTGATATTTCTCTTTAATTAATGTGTTGCAGATGTTAGTGTAAAAGTGCTTACGATATTATCTATGGAAAAGATAATTTTCATCACAGAGATCTATCTAGTCGATGAAAGGAAGCAATGGCTTCTGAAGAAAAACATTTTCCAATTATCATCGCGCTGATGCCATTTAAAATATGCAAATTCCTGATCTAAACCATTCGTCAAAATTCATTCATTCAATTTCAGCCATCGTTCTGCACCATTTCGATATTTTAAAAAGCAATTACACATTTGTTATAACAAATATTGAAGGAAATTTGTAAGTTGACATTACGTGGATCATTTGGCAAACTCGTTTCGAATTTTATTTCTGCAAGCATTTAGAATAGAAGTACTGCATCTCCATGCAGTTTAGAAGAGTAACCATTGCAAAATTTTGAAAGCCAACTGTTCATATCTAAAAACTCATCAGTAGAACTCGAAATCAACAGTCATAAGTTGAGGATCTTTGAGAAATGAACTCTCTTTAATTCAATATCATTGCGCAGAAATTTCGGACTAATCATTGTATGTTAAGAAGCTTTACCGTTATCTAATCAATTGCGTAGAAGTCACGTCCCAATTGGAAATGACTTTGTTTTTTTCAAATACTATTTTTAATTTTAACGGTCACAAGGCTGGTAACTAATTAGTAGTAGTTAGCTATTAAGTGCAAATAACTTGTATAAAGGTTCCACTGCTAGTGTGAGTTT
The DNA here is from genome assembly GCA_003640385.1 of Setaria digitata. Lineage (NCBI taxonomy): Eukaryota > Metazoa > Nematoda > Chromadorea > Rhabditida > Setariidae > Setaria > Setaria digitata. Next base: position 88,639 of record RCAB01000073.1, on the reverse strand, counting down.
TGAATTCAGACTGAGGGATGCCAAAAAATTGTTGATTCATTGCAGTTCGATGTTTATTTTTAAATTTCAGTTATGGACACTGCAATTCATCTGCGGACCGCCCTTCATCCTGCTGGACAGTATGGTAAGCGATGGAGAAGACTACTGATAATCACATATAAATTGTCGCGACCGGTCCTAGTCCAGTCTCCCTTCTGGAGTCTTCCAGTTGACACTTCACTGTCATCAAATCTGTTCCAAACGCTGGACAATGTCTTTCAGCGCACTATCAACTTTCTGCTTCCTCGTTTCACTTTCACCCGCCGTATTTTCGGTAAATTTTTCCTCCAAAATTCCCGTAATGAATTTGCATAATTATTTTAATGGAATGACTTATGACCTTACTGTGAATGACAATTATCACTGCTCGAGAAATCGGAAGAAAAGTATTCGAAAACTTTTCACGCTAAAACGAATTTTCTAGCGTATCACTGATACAGCCGTATGTATCCTCTGCTCTTGCTATTCCAAAAGCACAAGATTCGGAAAAAAATTTCGTAGTTTCTCATTTAGAGAAATAGCTTCTAGACTAACTCCTCCTAGACTCTATACTTAAGTCCTTCAGAGCAGCTCTTCAGAATAATGTAATGCAAGGCAAGCAGCAATTTTACCTATCATAAAATTTCTACGTATTTTCAGTGCTTGGCTAATGGAGTGTGCGGTCCTGGCTTTGGCTGCATTTCTCAAACTCAGCAGCATCAACCATTATGCCAGCCAGCGTGTGGCCCCGGCTATCACTGCGGTCCATATGGTTGTACGCAAGTGCGAGCACGAGCTCGTGGCTCGAACCTTTTCCAACCAGATCTGAGAAATGAGGAACCAAAAGTGAGCTTGAAAAAGCGGAAATTTTTTACAAACACTCTAGGAGCTTTCATCTAAAACTTGTGAAGCAACAGGTGCGGTTGCTAAGCTAAATTCATTAGCACACGATTTAATAAAAAAACTTAACTTTTTGCATTTCCAACCAAAATTACCAAATTATTTAACCCGGTAGTTTTCAATTTCAGAGTCTAAATCAGCTGTTCATGGAGTGTTGTGAAGCAAGAGGACTTCCGAAAGCTTGCTTGGAAAAGTGTTCTCTTCATAATTACACTAGAGAGACGGTAAGCAAAAATAAAGAGCTGGAAAGCGTGGTTAGACTGTAAAACTTGAAACTGTCTTTTTCTATTTTAATTTTCAACTTTTTCTTCTGAAAAGTAAGAACACTTCAGTGAAAACAATGCATCCATTAAAGAAAAAGTATTCGTAATAAGTATGTGCTTCTATCAGTTTCCTTAGGTAATAATTACAGTTTTAATACCAGTACTGTCTATTTCATTCATTTGCTATCCAAAATTCCTGTGCTGTAACAGGAAAGCTAATGATTATATTGAAACAATTCCCGCTATGCAGAGCTTGCTAAATTAGACACTTTTGATTAATTCACGTTGAATTTTGTCATATCAGTTAGTTTTCTGATATGAATGCTCATTCTTTTTTTATCACTCTCGTATTAGTACTCGATCAGAATGGAATAGAAAATGCAATTTGCTGTGGTATTTTCATTTTTCTCCTTGATAATTATTATATTCCAGTTTATAAATATGTATTTTAAACGTGATTCGTGTCCAGTATCGGCTGCTGCAGAAATACAATTCTGTGCTGCACAAGGACGTGATCATCGTGATTGCTGCGTTCGAAACGGTAGCTTCACCTTAACTTTTCAAATTTTGATGATAGTATTATTACCTTACAGCAAACCTTTTTATAACATTAATTTAAATGCTGCTTTATTTTGACAAGTCTAGACTAACTCAACACCTTATTTTCTTGCATAGTGGGAATAGATGGATAATCTGCATGATAGTTGAAACAACTACTTGAAAAAAAAAAAAAATCAGTCTATATTGATTTTAAGTTTCACAGAAAAATTGTCTTTAATCAGGACGTTTTGCGAGTTTTTATAGGATGTGTACGCTATTTATTTCGATATGATGCACCGCAGAATCATAAAAAAAAAAAAACAAAAACAAGTTAGAGAGAATTTAAGTCTGGTCGATTTAATCAATGCATCTAATACAGAATGAGAAAAGTACTTTTGAAGCCAAACTTTGTAAAACTTGAAATCAAATCTATTCATCTTGAATTAGGCTAGCTAACTATTGCAGCACTTTTTTTGTCTAAAGCCATAAACTAAGTTTTAGATTATGGCGTTTCTTAAATTCTTCTCAACTATATCTCTACTCTTATTTGCAATTCCCTTTACCAATGATTATTACTTTTCCCTGATAGTGCTATTTGAAGGAGTCGGTACAACATTAGCCGGTGATAAGTGTCTAATATTCTGTGACCAACGTCCTGGCAAGGTTACGCAGCTCGATTACGGCTACTTAATTTGTTACGATCGTTTCGAGAGTATGAAGAACTGCTTCTGGCAGGACATGACAACACGAAATTTGTCGCAGCGATTTTCGCGACTTTTTTGATTGCTGTGGATTTTTTGACATTTCTTTTGCTTTGGCTAATTAATTTCTCATTTAGTTATTGATATGATATGCTTGTAAACAAACTTACTTATCACTTTAAAGCTTTTCTGTAGGGAACAAAAATTTGCTTCTGTAATGAATAATTAATTCACTTTGAAACAAAGAAGTCTTTGGCTTACTGGAATAATTTCATAGGGGAGCTCTGAAACAGACGAAACTGATTGAAAAGTGATCATTGGAATTATTGAGAGAAGCAAAGAAATGGAATTTACGGATGAAACTTCACCGATTTATTATTTAGAATTTGATCTTAAGAATCACTTATTCTTTGATTGTTGCAACATTTTCATTCCTCCTCCTCAGGATGACGAAATTTGTGCAAACTCATTTGATTGGATTAATTTCTTCTCAAGTCTGTTCATTCATGACAATTACGAATTTCAATTTCATAATTTGAAAGTTTTTTTAAGCTATAAATTTATCTCCATTATGCGTATTTATTTCATTATTTAAAGTTATTTCGATGCATCAAGTTGTATGAATTCTGTGCAATCCCAAATAGCAAAATAGATATATGCTTTAATTTTGGATAATGTATGTATATCTGATCTAACAACATATAGTCGCATGAATAATCCTCAGAATTCGTTTGACATCTTTGATTTTAATCTTTCTAAGCCTTGCAAATTCCAACTTGAAATTTCCGGCTTTTTTCTATATGCTACATATTGTTAGTTCCATTCCAATTTGATGTATCCAACTAGGAATAATTTGCTGAGTTGTTTAAAATTCCCAGAATCAATTTATATATTGGATGCATTTTCTGTTACAAATCATTTTTATACACACACGAAAAAAAAAAAATGAATAGTTCTATATTCTGAAGTTCTATAAAAAATGCGGCAAATTTTTTTCTAAAACTACTTTTGTGCAAAACTATTTAATTTGTTTTCAAACCTCAGAGTCTTGCATTTTAAATGAACAATTTATAAAAAGTTGTAAGAATTCTTTTCAATTTTGATATTTGCAAATTTTTATAACAATTAATTAAGATAATTGAAAAATTTTGTAATTCAAAAAGAGTTATCGCTGTAAATAAATTAAGAGCTGAAGTATTTTAGTTTGAAAAAAAAAAGCGAAAATTAAATGAAAATCTATTTTATTTTACTTTAATTACCCAAAACTTCTCTCCCATTGGTCTTTGAACTTCAAGATCGAATTTCAGCATTAACTTGTTCCGTCAGTTACTGAGTCTAAAAACTTAATCAAATTAGATGGGAGCTTGAAAGACGATGGATGATTTTTGATTTCATTACAATAATAGATACAACCGTCACTGCCTCGGAAAAAACCACCGGAAGATGTTGGAATGTGAGATGTCGTGCCTCGTCATGTGACAGGCGCCTGTGTTGTTGCACTTTAAAAATGTAAAAGTTCTGACAAAGTTAGCAGCATCAAACAGCATTTTGATTAAATCACTGTCTCTTCAACAGAAGAGACGCTTTTCAAGAATTGGTTGCTATGTCTTTGCATTTCAAATATTTTGATAAATTCAGTGAGTCAGAGCTGCTCAGGAAATTCTTACCCTGAATTAATTTCAAATTGAATTGATTTTTAAGACAGCGAATTTGAGCTAAGCAAGTGTCTATTGTCTGTCTTAGCGACTGTTCGTTTCAATGACGAAGATTCAGAAAGGCACTGAAACTCAGTTTTCAACAAATTTTCAGCGAAATGAAAGATGACGCGAAAACTCACATTATGCAATAAAGATTTTATCGAGATAAATCAGTCATCAAAGATATGGTCGATGGCAATCAGTTCAGTTATGGACATTGGAAAAGGTAAAGTCAAAATCGCAAGAAATGTCGCACTATTACCATCCTATTGTTCATGCAATTTAACCTTTAATCCTGTGGCGCAAAAGGTCGCACACGATATGTGATGAGGAAACGATGCAATTAATAATTTTATCTAAGGGATCTTAAAAAGAAGAAAGGAAAGTCAATACCATAGAAAGTAAGCCATCGATCACACAGTGATGCCGGAAATCCATCTAGTTTGCAGCAGCAACTATCAAATGACTTCCTTCTACTGTTAAAATGGAAATATGCAAAAGAACGACATGGAAATTCCAACTTCCGGGGAACTACCGCGAACTGTCAATGCGCTTTTTTATACACAACTGTGTAAATTTTGCAACCGTTTTCTGTCAACCCTTCGGAATGGTGACAGATGACCGATTTAATAAAAAGCAACCACTTTTTGGGGTGTATGTTCGTCTATCATCTCTATATATTTGAAATTATAAATGTGTACATATAAGTGTGTGTGTGTGTGTGTGGTGGGAGACTGAAGAGGTAAGTGTTTGTGGTTCACTAAAACCCAAATCATGTTTGGCTTCTCTTCTTTTTAAGTAGTCAACCATTTCCGGTGTTTTAAGAACGACGACAAGACAATTTTCTAAAAAGAAATATAAATGACATTGTTTCCTTCTCCGCCCTTTTCGCTACCTCACTGGCGAGAAAATCGAAACAACTTTACGAAGAAATTCATCCCTTCTTATGGCGATACTTCCGGGAAAAGTTCGGTTGCTCGAGGTTGATAGGTACCACTTCTGCTAGATTCTAACCCTTTCCGTAACGTTCCAATCTCTTCTCACTATGGCGTACCAATTTTCCACCTTGTAATTGCTTTTTTGCAGCCCAGAACTACTGCTTACTTTTAATGCGGAATTAATTTTTGGCCATGCTGCCGCTCTCATACACCAAACTTATCACTCATTCACCGTCCATACTTTATTTCCTACTTCTAATCCTACCAAGTTGTGCTGTTGGATTAACTTTGGAATATGTGCCAGATTTGGAGCTTGCAACTAAGAAAAATTATGGGATGGCTAATGCAGAAGTAAGTTAGTTAAGCCGCACCTTTTCATTTTTCGGATTTTTTTTTCTCACTATTGGGTAGAAACGATTGCTCAACTGGAAACTTTTTTGGCTGAATGAATGATAAAGAGGAAATAGTGATAAATGACTGATAAAGAAAGAGGCTTATCAAAATAGAAGAAAATAGAACAGAAATATTTAAAAAATTTCAATCTACAATCGTCCCTTCTCTTCTAGCCAACTGGCATATCCGAAGTACAACTTATGATTTCATTTCACAGAAAGTAGCCCAAGAAGAGGCAGCAACACAGCAGGACAATGAAAATGACCAGCCGGAATCCTCCACAGATTTGTCGAAAGAAGTTGGAGGTGAAAGTAATGCTAAATTTGAAAATGAATTGAAAAAAAATGTCGGTATGCTGGTACGTATAACACCAAAAATGATCAATTATTGGGCAACGGTAAGGATTTATGAAATCAAATAGTTTAGACTAGCACCTACAAAGTTTCCAATGTCAAAATTATCTAGATAGTTTGGAAAAGACGTTGTTCGACACAATGGCAATACAGTAGCAATTCAAAATCATTTAAATAATAAAATTAACTTTCTAGGAATTGAAACAAATGTTCCAAAAAGAGTTAGAGAATAAAAAATTACCGGAGTTTTCTCGAACTCTGATGAAACTAAACGTATCCGTTCTTAAGCCACGAATTCACAATATAGCACTCCCAAGCTTTGCTTACAAGGTCTGTTTTGAAAATTGCAATTACATAAAAAAGATAAACTTGATTAGTTCAAAATTATGATACGGAGGAGACTACTGAATAGAGAATATAATTAGGAAAAACGGAACTGAGAATAGAAAATAATTACTAGATTTAGTCAGAATCNCGTTCTTAAGCCACGAATTCACAATATAGCACTCCCAAGCTTTGCTTACAAGGTACTTTGCTTTTTCTGTTTTGAAAATTGCAATTACATAAAAAAGATAAACTTGATTAGTTCAAAATTATGATACGGAGGAGACTACTGAATAGAGAATATAATTAGGAAAAACGGAACTGAGAATAGAAAATAATTACTAGATTTAGTCAGAATCAATTTTTTGAATCAATTCTTTGACATATGACATCACGAAATAAAAAAAAAAAAAAACTATATTTTTTTAAAATGATTCCAACTAACTTCTTAAAATGCCACAAAAAGATCGATGTTTTAATTGTTTAAAATGAAATTTTTAATTGAGCATCGAAAAATTTGCTTCAAATTTTCTTCAACATTGCATTATCTCAATAAGCTCTTACTATCAAAATTCCAGGTACATTTTAATAACACAATGGAAATAATACTACATGGCGGATCAGCAAAATTGTCAAGTTCTTACCGAGCAGTGTATCGAACCATTCGTGAAGGTCATTTGGAAGCAAATTTGAGCAATTTCATAATTAATTTAAAGCTTAAAGTTGCTACAACATTTGCTGGAAAATTACTGGTAAGTACACTTGTAGAACTGCTTAATTCGAATCCGGAATATTTTTTACGCTTAGCTCTCGAAATAGAAAGTGTTTCTCGGAAATAATTAGTTAAATTTTTAAAACGAAAAAGAAATTAGCAAATACTAAACTACGAAGACTTCTTGCTTGGCTTAGTACGGCTATAATAACTGCAAAAAGTTTTACACCTTACGCGTATCAAATAAATCTTCTAGTTGGAAGAAATAGTCTGTGGTGCAGAAGTACGATCAATTGACGTTAAGTTGGCACCGAAATTACACGAGTTGATTGATCAAGGCTTGCGGATAGAACTGGATGAAACTATATCTGCTGTTATCTGTGAAGCTCTGGAAGCTTTCATAAACAAGTTTGAGGAGCGCTTGAATAAGCTGATACGCTCGCCGGTTGTTGAAATCAAAGTAAACGATACATTTTTTTTAAACCCGAAATTATAACAATCAATTTCATTTAGACTAGACTAAGCAGCTTTTACTAAACATCCTCTGCTTACTAGCATTATTGTTTCCTCCTGAGATAGACCGAATATATCACACACATAACAAAAGATACTTTCAAGTTCAGTTCAGTTCAATATCAATCCATTCAGTCTATTCACTAGCTATTTCACTAATCTAGTTTTATCTAGAACGTACGCTTGGCTACCTTTTTGTATTTTGTCATAATTTTAAAATAAAATAATTAAAATGCTTCTGTAGTTCGAAATTTCATGAAGTCTTTTTTACTGCTCTCACTTTTTTTTTTAGATTAATGATACTGTTACACATCTTCTCATTGATACCACAATAAGTAATGATATTTCGCTTACTGAAAACTATTTTGATTTTCCACTTCTTGGTACTCCCGCAGTGAGAAAGTTGGAAAACGGAGTGCAGCTAATGGTTCGTTTGCTCTGCAAGTTTCCAGAAAAAAAAAAAGGATTTAGAGAAATAGCCAATTATCGCCTAATTCATTTGTACATCAAATAACATAAACTTAAACTCATACAATCATTTCGCTCATTTTTTAAATTAATTCAACCTGATATTTTCATAATCAAGTTTGGCAGCTAAAAAATTTCCAGAAATCACCGGATGATAAAGTTAAAATGGCTTATCTGTATGTCTCAGAATCTGTGTTGAATATATTTCTGAAGCAACTTGCAACGTTTGGGGAGACGGAGTTGCAACTCCACGCAGATCCAGAATTCCAGAAAATGCTTCGTTTAAAATGTTCAGAAAAAGAGCATTGCATGGGTGACTTGCTACAGGATACAGAATTATACCTCCCTAATTCAGGTGCTTCTTTTGTAACTTCTCTGCAGTACTGTTTTATATTCAAGGAAATTAGCTAGTTTACCTTGCATGTTAATGCAGAGTTGAATTAATAGTTTAACAATCGCTTGCTGTCCAATATGCTTATTAACGAGCCACATATTGCTGATACAACAAGCAAGTATCTTAGCCATTTTGAGGAGATGTAACTGTCAGATAAAACTGACAGTTGGAAAAATTTTTTCGTCTTACAAAAAGTTTTTTTTTTTTTTGTAAATTTCGTCGCATGTCATCTACATTAGCACATAGTGCAGTCTAGTCTAAGACCAAGTTAGTCTATTGTTTTCTTTTCTAATTCAAAGAAAATTATTTGCTAACTGTAAAATATACAACGAAGATAATTTAAATTCAGGTCGCATGGTAATCAAAATACTTTCGCCGTTAGTTGCATCGGTTCGAAATGGTTTTGCATTAATTGATTTGCATTTAACAAGTTTTATAACTTATAAACAGGAAAATATGGACGTGAAAGTACTTGAATTTGAATGGCTTATTACGATACACGTTAGCAATGAATACGTGAACGAGAAACTTACTGAAAGAGTATAAATCATTTTTTTCTTTTTTTATGAGACATTTTTTGCAATTTGACCTTTTCAAAGGTCGGGTGTGCTGAATACCTCCTCATTACCAAAAAGAACCCTTTTTTCTACGAGTAGCATTGCTCAAACTTATGATGTTTGTGGTGTCAGATTCTCAGAAATATTAAATTAATTAGATTTAGCATGGAATTAATTAGCTCCATTTCAGCATAGCTTAGAACAGAACGTGAATGCATCCTTACAAGTAGTCGAATTAAAGATAATTAGCATAACGCCTTATGTTGAAATGATTCCAAACTATGATAAACAATTGTTCCGACTAATTTCTCAGAGAAAGGAGCTTTTGGAGGTTAGTTTTTGACAGCTTTGCTCTAATTAAGATATTTAATTCTTTTTTTTTTTTGATAATTTTCTTGTCCAGTGTCTTCCTGAAGAGAAATTTGAAATTAGGCTTAATACTTCATGCTACACAAGATGCTACTTACTCATGAATCAAATCTTGCGATTTCCAGACAGTAGCACAGCTTAAATTTATTTTTTATTTGTTTTCTCCTAGAAACTGTTTCCCAATCCATCAATAGAGGTCTTGACTGAGAACTTCTAAATATGTTACTCCTAGTAAAAAACAACAGTACTTGTTATTTTTTTTTAGAAATTATTGACACAGCAATGTTCACTAACAAGGGCGACAAGTACACTCTATAAGGCAGTGTACTGCACAGCAACTTTCCGGAATGGTACACTTGTGATTTCTACCGGTTTGCAGTGGAGTCCGGAACTTTTGCAGCACTTCAGTTTGTTCAGCTAAGTGATCAAACTGCATGTAGAAACTATGTATCATAATAAGAGAGATCTGTACCACAGATGAGCTTCTTTCACTGGTAAACCAATCAGCTGCTCAGTTTTATCACGATAAGCGATATCATTATGGCATTTCAATGTGGATTATTTTGTGTTACAGATAACGGAAGCGTGAGAGAATTTAAACAAAAGTTAAATCAATCATTATCATTTTGGCTGAACCTTTGGTTGCTTAGTTGATTCCTTGGTAATATTAGTAATATTCTTTAAGAAAAAAAAAAAGTTTGCTTGAAAAGATTTTCAAACCAAACTTAGAATAATAATTAAAACCAATACAATTTAGTGCCAAGTACTTTCTAATTTCTTTCCTTCGTCATTTAATACATGTAATTTATATTTCCGCTCTTCATTGCACTTTCAGTAATTTACCTCCTGCGTTACTATTAAAAAAAAAAAAAAAGAAAAAAAAAAAAGAAAAAAGAAAAAGAAAAAAAAAAACAAGCCTTATTTGGAGTTATAGCATAATGTGAACAAATTTGCAGTTTTAATACTCAATAATCTTCCTATACTGTAGGATATGTACATATTTTTATTGATCTCGCTCAATCGATTGTAATTAATATTCATTAATTTCTCGAAACTGTTAACTGATTTTTACCGATAAATATTCGTGAAGCGTTATTATATAGAACAGCAAACTGACTTAAATAATTAAAACGAGAAATTTAAAATAATCTTCTATTGGTTAGCATATACGGTATAGTGTTTGCCAAAAATAGGCAATAAACCTTTTATTCTAAAGAAACAGATTGATTAGACGGATTTCATTGGATTTAGGAAACAGCTCGTAAGATATCATTGTTTTTTAAACTGAGAAAATTGGGAAACATCACAAATCTTCTCACAGTTAAGTTTAAGTTGTTAATTTCCGGACTATTTTAATACGACAAGAGACCGTTCAGGGAAAATATTTATCACGGATTCATGGATGATTGAGAGATGCAAAAAATCAACTGGAACGTTGTGTTCTTGCTGTAACTAGACGTTTTCGATCTTTTGTTTGCTTATTCTGCCTTTCGTTAAGATTTATAGTCGGTCCATGATATTTATGCTCTGGATCCCAATCAAGTGGATCATCTGCTGCTATATGATTTGCCTAGAAAAAAAAATTCCGCTGGTCGTTTGGTAATTCTTTGGAAATGCCTGCATTTTGCTTACTTTTTTGAACTTACAACGAAAAATTATATCTATAGCTAAAAACTTGAAATCAGTAATAAACTTTGCTTTCAATTGAAAATAACAGCTTGAATGAGTTTAAATTTTCAGTTAATTTAGTTAGAATAAAAAAGATCAGCGAAGATGCATGCCTTAGCAGCATGCTGTATGCAATAATAAATGTGATCATAATCAGGTATGCTTTCATATTCCAATGAGTCGATGTACTTCATTATTGTCGAGAATTCTCGTTTAGGACATTGTTTAAAAAAATCATTCATCGCTTCACCTTCACGTACTTCTTCCTTCCACTGCAAGACTTCTTCTTTATCAGGTCCCTGGAAAAAGAATTTAAAGATGTCAGAGGCTAGATTTTACGGAAGATATTTGTAATAATGACATTTCTCATAATAGTGCCATAATGACAGAATGAAGGCTTTTATCAGTCTTTTATTCAATATGATAAGGATATAATGAAGGTTAAATGATAAGCTCTTAAACCATTGAACCTTTAGCCTCCTCCACGGTAAAGAACCGGCAGTCCATTCAACCGTAATGTACAGCCAAGACTCGACGTCATCTTTCCGGGACTGTTCCATTTGTCGTAATGCGGCAATTGACGCATAACGAGTGGTACCACGAAAGGGAGCCGATGCGCGTGGCAATCGTAAATCTTTGGTTCCAGAACTGCAAAATTCAAATAAGGCCGAATGCTCGTGTTTGCAGAAACAATTGCCGTTCGAATTGAAACATTCAACATGAAGTCTTTGAAAACGTCGGAGTACACTTACTATTTAACTTCAGAGGTGGAATGAATGAAGAGGAGCAGAGGAACAATTGCGGATTCAGAATTTATAGTACCATCGATCCTGAAGCCTATCTAATGAGTGCACCTGAATTGCCTACAGAGCCCGAAGTCAAGCATGAAAATAGTGTGATGTTCATTGGCTTCCGGTCGTCCAATAGCAAAATTGCCTGGCTTGATATCTCGATGTAAAAATCCAACGGTATGCAAATGTTCAATTGATTCTAGGCATTGTTCAGCTGCTTTTAGCGCTGTGTTTAGTGTAAAACGTTGTTCAGGCCGTTCAACCCTTAGGTCCCATAAATTTCGACCCACCTTAAAGTGATGTCCATTAAAAATTTATTAATTCAGTGGCATAGTTAGATATTTATTTCAAATTATATGAACTTCAAAAATCAGCCAACAACTTGCAAACTTGATGGTTTCCAAAAAATTGAAATCTACCAATTTCATAATAATAAATCTGAAACGTTCAGGTTGCTTTCCACGATCGATAATTTCACAAAAATGTTTACTTCCAAGTGACTGTGCTCCACGTAAAACCGTACAATCCATTAATAATACCTGTTAGTTTGATCGTTTATCGGTTTAATATTATTATCTTGCAAGTTACGAATTCCTAAACTTCCAGGATTTCTAAGTCGTATTGCTTTTTTTCACAAATTAACTTAATTTAAATTGTATCATTAAAGAATACTCGTTTTCTAACATCCATCAGTTCACATTTCATCGCGAAAGCAGCAGCGTCCGACAATCGTTTTACTTCGTATACTGCTCCAAAGCCACCTTTACCCAATAATTTTATCGACTGAACCAACAGACTAGTTGAATTACTTCAGAAGAACAGAACGACGAAAAGAAATACAATTTTTGTGCAAACTGATGTGCCAAACGTAGCTGCAAGTCAACTTCTAATCACATTTACAAGGCAGACTGAGCAGCACCTCATACTCTGCTTTCTTGGTGATAATGAATTCACCGGGTTGTGGCAATTTTTCACTGAGTTTTTTGGCAGCCATTTATTTCCTGGAAGGAGACAGACCTTAGCTTGCAAAAATGACTGGTTATTTTGGTCACTCTCAGAAGGCAACACATACCGAATCAAATCTCAAAAACTTGCTGTTTTCATACAAGCACTTCGTTATGGACACTGTGTGTGGACGTTTTCAAAGTACTAAGAATATTAATGAATGAGTCTTTGAACGATATTTCATTTTATATTAACTGGAAAAATTTAAATGAAATATAAATGTAAATGTTTGATGTGAAGTGTGATTGCATATAAGCAAGATTAACTTTCTTTCAGTTTAAATTTCACGGAAAAACATGCTGCTCTTCCCTTTAGTGAAATCATTTGCTATACAAATGTGTTGGAATGTCAAATTTTCATTGCGAGGCATATGATTTGGTTTGATTTGAAGATTAGTCTGAAAGTCGTACTTACTTTGACGTATGTGCTCAAAATATGTCATCTACGGAGTGGGCATGTGAAGTTTGTCACATTGCCTTTCGCTGATACGAGTGAGAAGAAATCTTGGAAGGGTTATTCTCAATAGAACTACTAGGAGTGGACGTTTTAATCGACAAATAGAAAGTGTCGGGATGGGACTCATTATCTTCTCTTTCCGGCAAAATAACTCATTTACTTTTTACACTTTTCTCTGCCGATGTTATTCCTCAAGGATGGTATTTAAAAGTGACCCTAACTTACTTTTAGGCTGTGAAGCGATCTTCTAGAGAAGTTATGGAGGAAGAGGATAGGGAAGACTGGGAAAAAGCTAGTAAAGCACCAGGAACATCTTCCAGATCCTTAAGTCAGAATTTGAACCGTTTATACAAGGCGACACCTAATTCGGCCAAGAATGAACGTGGCAAAAAGTTACGTTTGGAAAAAGCTGCTGTAAGTTTGTTTTTTTTCAAATGCTTAATTGATGGTCTTTTTCTTCAAGAAAAGAAAGGTTAGTTGCAGAATAAACAATCGCTTTATATACCATTCTTTGAATGTGAATGCTGTTGAAGATGAAGAGAGCAGAACATATCTCATAATAGAAAGAATTAATCCCTTAAAAAGTCCGAAGATTTGATGTAAAACAAGAGCAATGGAGGGATCATCAACCGCTTGTGAAAAAAAAAAAAAAAAGAAAAATTTTCCTCCATTTATTCATGTAATCTTATTGAGCTCACTAAAAAATCTGGACTTCAATATTACTCCCGTTGCTTGTTTTCTCAATTTTCTCAGAAGGCATCATTTTAGTGGTTGTGAATTGGCTCGGAGCTTACCACGTTTGTGCTCAACACAGCTATATCTTTTTATATATTAAAAAGTCGAACGATATGAAAAATCATGAAAATTGTATTGCTGATTTTCTATGTCCAGTTAATCTGTGAATATAATAAGTATTATTCCAAATTAGTTTAGGCGAAGCGTGAGCGACAAAAGATGCGTGCAAAATTACGTAAAAAACTTGGTGAGGAAGCAGTGCCGAAGGAAAAACCGCGAACAATTGAAAATACCCGAGAATATGATGTTACTATGATAGAGAATGACGATCAGGAAGTCCGTTCTTTCTTTTTTGTATGAAAATTTTAATGGAATTTCTATAAAGACAATAAAAATTGCTAGGAAGATTCGTCGCTTTTAAGAATTATGTTACGCTTGGGTTTCATTTTGGCTCGTTCTTTCCTTTTTTTTAAAGACACTGTATGATCATTAAATTCTTTCTGTGTGATCTTTTCAAGTTTGCTATAATATTCAGTTTCAAGATAGAAAAAATCCTAAATCTCAATAAAGATATTATTTACTTAATTTTTTTTTTCTCAGATCCAACACGATGAAGCAAATGATGAGATGAGTGCATATTTCAGTAATGAAGTGTCTCCAAAAATTCTGATAACTACTTCACCGTATGCTAAAGTGGTTAGTACTTTTTCTTTAATAATTCTCAAACTACTTATTGATTCGGAGAAATACCACTAGCTTTTTGAATTATATCGCAGGCCACTGAAATGCCGTATTGTACTGTCTGTGTTAATTTCAGCATGAACTGAAGTGTGATTGTTGTAAAAATGCAATATCATTTCGTGCAACAGTTTATTCTTTTTTTAAGAACACATTCAAATTCTGCTACGAATTGCAAAAATGCATTCCCAATGCTGATATATTTACGCGTAAAGGAATTCCTTTGAAAAAGGTGATAAAGCAAGCAAAATCTGGCGAATATACCGATTTGGTTGTAGTACATGAAGATCGGAAGTTACCAAGTAATTTATAATTTTTGATAATTTTGGTCATCTGTTTTATTAAGTAACTTAATTATATGCATAAATCTTCAAAAAAATAAAATAAATAAATTGATTTCTGCTTCCTTTTTTCTTCTTGCACAGATATTTGTAGAGTACGTAAATTGTTAGTGGATAAAGCAGCGAGTAAATGCGTTGCCTAGACGAGAAGACAAAAAGGAGAAAGAAATCAAATTTATCTAAATTTCGAAAGTTCATTTGTTTTGTCTTAATTTCATTGTCCGCATTTATTTTCAAAAATATCACATATACGTTATCTTTGCAGATGGTATCGTTCTGTGT
Organism: Setaria digitata; assembly: GCA_003640385.1. Lineage (NCBI taxonomy): Eukaryota > Metazoa > Nematoda > Chromadorea > Rhabditida > Setariidae > Setaria > Setaria digitata. The sequence continues at coordinate 73,483 of RCAB01000073.1, read as the reverse complement.
CATTTACCGGATGGTCCAACTGCATTTTTTAAAATTAACAGTTTGACATTTACGAAAGATCTCAAGGTTTACATTTATTAAAGTTTGTAACTATTACTAAAAGTTTGTAACTATTAGAAATGTCAAGTGATAATATTCGAGAAATGTTGGACAAAAATATAAATTATAAAGTTCCAGTCTTTTTTCTTCAAATTCTCTCCTCCTTCTATGTTTCAATCTTAATTACTTGAAATTTGGTAAATGACAAGTTTTGTTTTATGAGAGCTAGTGAGTGCAACTTTAACTTTGTAGAGAAAGGGCGAGTCGACAATGCACTATCCAGAATTAGTGTTGAACAATTTTAATACTCGACTTGGACATACGATTGCTCGAATGTTTGCATGTCTCTTTCCACAAAAACCCATGTATTCTGGACGACGAGTAGTTACTTTTCACAATCAGCGCGACTATATATTTTTTAGGCACCACAGGTTTTTCTGTGTTATCTTTAAGTAGTGAATTTAAAGTTCGGCTAATTCAATCATTTTATTACATCATTTGTATAAATTTCGTAGTTTTTGACTTTTATAAGTAAACTAACATCGTTTTATTAGGATAATTGAGTTTGCTATAAATCTTGAAAAGGTTATGGACTTTTTTTTTTACTCAGAGACATTTCCAGCATTCTTTCCTAAATTTTTTTGTCCAAGTTTTTTGTCAAAGTTTCTTAATGTCATATATTCGTTCATTTCTTTCTTACACAAAATGATACAAAATTGTAGATACGAATTCAAAAAAGAGGGTGAAAAAGCAGCATTACTGGAACTTGGGCCTCGTTTCACTTTACGATTAAAATGGTTACAAAAGGGAACATTTGATACTCGACATGGCGAATATGAATGGGTGTTGAAGGTGGTGTTTTGCTTATTTTTTTTTTATTTAATTCCTTTCGAGGAAAAGACTGGACCAGAAAGTACTATTTATTCTTATTAAAAAGCTTTCAATGCATTTTTTTTTTTTTTAAATTGCGAGATAACTCTTAATTAAGCATCTAGTACTATTAAATAATAATTTTTTTCTGTCATCAAAAACTTCACTTGTTCATATTACGTGCAGAGTTAGGTAAATACAAATCAGTGGTATCGATAAATGAATGATCTCTCTTCAAGTCAAATAAAAACAAATGATTTAAATTTCTTGATATTGTTTATTTTGCAGAGGCATGAAATGGAATCTAGTCGAAGGCGATTTTTTTTGTGATAAGTTTGATAATTTCCCATTTTAGCCATTGTTGTAGAAATAAATTTGCGAAAAAAAAATGCTAATATTACATAATTGTGCTTTTATCTCAGAAAGTCCATGTTCATCGCGTTTTACACTGTTTTAATTTTTCCACTTAAGTCTGTTTCATCCTCAGTAAGTGGTATTTAATTCGTTAGACTAATCACGTTGAAATTAGAAGTTAGAAATGCGCAGCGGTGGAAATTCTCAGTGCATCTCAGAAATAAAAATAATTGAATAGCAGTCTTGCATCGTTTTCTGTCAGCACTTAATAATTATTGCGTGGTGCAAGTAGGATATTATAATGCTATTCACTTTAAGGAACTTCTTATCCGCGCTGTTGCAAGATGTATTCCCGAGACTGCTCGGGATGTATTGATGTTTTAGATTTACATTGTCTGATAAGTGAGCAAAATAGTGAGATTAGAAAGATTGATCCGATAAATGCATGGCATACAGCATATACCAGAAACTGCAAATAAGTTGGGTTTGTCGTTTTATCAGTGCTATAAGATATAGAAATTTAATAATATTTGTAGTTTATTAAGGAATTTTAGTGCTTGACGCAATAGTTTTGATTGCTAAATGAGCTGACTAGTTTAGTTTGCAATTGAAATTAAATTTAGCCTATAGCTGAGTTACAAAGCAACTTGATTCTAAAGTACTAGAATAGATTACAGATTTTCTCTGAGTACAGTGGTACAGTTAAGTTCTTTTTTTCTTGATTTCAGTAAGCAAAAAAGCATTAGAAAAAACATTACCTGTCTTCTAACTGGCATATTTAGTCCACGTTGATCAGGTACAATGGCAGTGAGTATTGCCTGGAGTAAAAGAGCTATAAATGAATTCAAACCGAATACTAAGCCATATGACTCACCGATCATTTTTCTTGCCAAATTCCACCTGCAAACAACTGGGGAAATGTCATCATGAAGAAAAAAAAAAAGTAAAATAAAGTTTATGAAATGAATTGCTCAGTTTTCCTAAATTTTATAGGTGTTTGTTTTTTGACGCTGCAGATACGGCTAAACTTTATGTTTCGCAGTTTTTAAAATTTTATTCGGAGCATTAGATTTCGACAAAAGCAAAGATAGCGCATTCGGAAATCTGTTACAGAACTGGCGCGTCCAGAAGCCATTCAAAAAACTTCCGTAAAACATGCGGTTATATTTTTATGAATTTTGCAATGTTTTCTTAGCAGTCATAACAGTTGTATGTATGTTCACCGAAAGGATAATATGTTTGTCTCGTAAGCTGCGAAAGTAGAAGTGGCTTCGTCAGACAAGAATTTGAGTCCTTGAACTTTTCGATTAAATTATAGTTGAAGTTATAATTTTTTTTTTAATTAAGAAACTGACTTAATAAAGAGAATTCTAACAAGACAAGCAATGAAATAGATAACTCACTGGGCTATGGTAATCATCATTTGATACAAACTTCGATAGCCAATATAACAAACATACATAATCCATATGGATTGTGCTCGTGAGTATACAATTAGTACCAGTGTATCTATTAAGGAAATGATAGCCAATGACAGTTCACCCCATCTGTCCCAATTTATCTTAGCTAAGCCCAATAACAAAATGCATATTGCAGCTGAAACTTGCAATTATTGTTAGAACTCTTCACAACTGTTCATCATCATCGGCTAATGTCTTAGTGAACAGTCTTGTTAGGTTAATCAGTTCTCAAAAGAAAAAACGATGCAGTGAAAAACTGCAATGTAAAGACTGGATTTATTTCATCACGCGTATGATAATTAGAAGTTATTGTCAGAATATTTATTCACTGATATGCATCTTCTTTGATTTCCTATCACTGTGATGCCTTAAATTGAAAACAGTATTACCTGCAGCAGTATAGACAGCTTCCGCGAAGCCGTTCAGTGAATTCATATTGCCACGTTGTACTTCGCCCCAAAGTGGTTGAGAATATTGAGCTACCTGCATTTTGTGCCCATTTTGTAACTTACTCATTAAACACCACAACTTCTAATTGCAGCAACGATGATTGCATTTGACTCACTCTTTAAGAAATAATTATCATTTAAATGAAAACAAATTGATGCCGTCGCTATATGACTTCATTAACGTGATCGATGAGAAGAGGACTAACTTGATTAATCAAAAATACCTGAAGTGACATGCAGGTTGTTAGCGCCCACCAGAGAGACCACTTTCGGATGGCACTGATCCGATATATCTCAGTTATGTTGCGGCGCATTAGGCATAACTGATAGTGTACATAAGCACGGTATGTGTCTGGTAAGTTGTGTTCTTCGACTACCGTTTCTGAAAAGTGTCAAAAAAGTGACGCGAAAAGTAAGAAAGAGAGAGAAAAGTTAATTGGATTTGCTAGAATTAGACTTCTAATGTTTTAAACTTAATTAATTAATTACCTTTGTTTCTCGACTCGAAAAGCCTAACAGCTACTTGTTTCCACTGTACATTTGGCAAAAATGCAGCAAGAATGATAACAAAACATGGGATACAAAAGCCTATCCATTGCAAAGACCGATAACTTCCAATTCCAGTGAGAATAATTGTTTGAGCCAATAAATAACTCACCATTCGTCCAGACATCACTGCTGCCCTTGAGTAACTCGTTAATCTAAGATTAAAAGAGTTTTAAAGCAGAGTAGCCAAGTTCAGAGCACTAATAGGATAAGTAAAGCATGAAGTAAGTCAGAGAAATAAATAACTTCGAAGTAATAAAAAAAAGTTAGGCATGATGAGTAAATAGCCATATATACTTACTTTTGGTACTGATCCTTTTCCGATTTTGCGTAAATGTAGGAGAAGAAGGCTACTTCTGCAGCAGATGCTGTACCATAAATCATCATCCCTAGTTTTTGTGCCCAAACGGTAGGGAAAAACACTAATGTACCACTTAAAAAAATTTTTTTTTTTTTCAATAAAACTTGAAAAAAACGAAATAAAAAAAAAAATTATAGGGATAGCAAAAAAAAAACAGTTTATCGGAATTATTGGTCTAGACATGGGAATTTCAGACTGCTGACTAATTATATAGCAAATTTAATATCGTGTAAGCTGAATTCAGTGGGAAAACTAAATCCTCGTAATTAGTTTAATCTTAGATGAAGCCCTTAACATGAAAATTCAGTCGAGCTTGTATCAATCTGAAAATTAATTAGAAGATCTGGAAATTACATTGCTTATTTAAGAGTGCAAATACTAGCCTAACAGAAGTAAAGAACCCAGTACTGTTAAAAAGAGATGGACATGCACACACCAAGTATGGTTTTGGGATTCCGGGGATAATTCCGTAAAATGATGAATGAAGCAGACCGATAAATGGTTTGTCCGACAATTTCCAACAACATCGTTGGTTTATAAAGGGTTAAATCGGTAAGAAGAAACACTGGTATTAATGATAACAAATAACTGTAAGCAATGAATGGATAAACCTGAAATTGAATGTTTTGCTAGCAGAACTGAATGCATTGAAGAAAATTGATGCCACTTAAAACAAGCTATTAGTTGAATTTGAAAAGTAAATCATTCATGATTTTTTTTGTCAGATTTATCAGAGATGATACTGATAAGCTCTAATGACCTCTATGTCGACATCACGAACCTCATTTGTAAGCTGTTCGCGTGTTAAATTTAATACTTCACTCTGATATAAATAAATGAATGGTTCGCCAATTTTAAATTCCTTAATAAATCCATAAAAGCAAATAAGTGCTGTCAGGAAACGCCACATTGTCCGGCTAATTTTTCAAGTAATGCTGAAGATTTTGTTGAACTCTTCTTCGCTACTGCGAGTAAATGAATGTTTCATGATCAAATTCAACCGAAAGTAAACGTCCAAATCCGAGAACACAAGTAAATTGGAAAAGGTACGTTGGAAGTTTGATCCATTTGTTATCAGAACGAAATTTGACCTTTTGTACCAACAATTGCTGAGGTATTCTCGAAATAAATCGGTAGGTCATTTCGTTCTACATGTAGAATGGAAGAAAGAAAAGAAATAAATGGAGCAATTTCTATTCCCGCAAAAGAATTTCTTCCGTCTACTGCATACAGTGCTTTAGATAACTCTTCTCAAAATTTCCCCAAAAGGAGATGGCAAGGACGAAATAGGAGGTGAAAGCATTTCTTTTGCTTTACGAGACTGATATTTAATGACTTTTTGTGCAAACGGTAAAATATTTGAATAACAAGCACATTTTGTTGATAAAAATAAGAGGTGAAAAAAAAATTAATGACAAAAAAAAAAAAAAAGATTTAAATAACAAAACGGAAAAGTAAACAGTCAGAGAAACCAAAAAGAGAGTGATAAAGGATGTAAGAATCAAGAAGAGGCTAACTAATCAAGACACATCTGCTTGCAACATTCACTTTATACAGTTAATTTAATCTTTATTCATTATTTTTTCATTATAATAATAATAGGAAAATAATAAGCAATCAAATCATTATGAATTAGATAAGCAGCATGACATCGTTTTTTTTTCTTTTTTTTGTTGCACCTGTAAAAGACGTCCTTTCTTATTTATTCGTAAACTTTATCTTAGCGCTCCTGTTATCACCTTTACGATAGCTTCCAGTGGCAACCTTCTTCTCTCACCTGTTATCATATCAGTTCAGCCAAGCTCTCCTTATTTGCACTGCTCGGACAATCATCAAACATTCCACGCCGAACAAATCAACAAAAAATATTACTTTGTGTCAATAGGCAATAGAAAAAATCCCTCAGTTCTGTAAAATTGCTGTTCTCTTTTTAATCTTTCGTTTATTATTCAAAAATCTGTTACAGTATTTTCTTTTTTTTTTTTTCTAAACAAAAAAGAAAAAAATTGAAATGATTTCACAACGGCAGATATCTGAAGAACTTAAAGGATATTTTCAATGAATTGGTCCTTCTCAAATACTAAATCGTCCTTCCTTTCTTCAGCATTAAATTCTGAATTTTCCTTCCCTCCTTCATATAATACAGATTTTGAATTTTGCTTCTTAATTTGAAATCTTTTGTAGCTGAACAATCAGTTTTGTAATTTACAAACAAGTTGTTAGCTTTAATCTTCTTTTTAAGCAACGAAAAATATCAAACTGTAAAATTTAAAATGAAAACTGGCTCATAATCTTGAAAATGCTAGAGATTGTCAATTTTGAAGGTTCCATTATTCTAATGAAAAGAAAATCGTAAAGTAAAATCATTGATATGCGTAAAAAATTAAATTTTCTTGAAACAGAGGAAAAATGAAGGAAAACTCCGACTTTCAGTAAATTCATTTTTTTTTTTCTTTTTAAGGAATCTTTTTAGCTGCTTAACTGTATTGACTGTGAACATTTTTTTCAATCTTAAATATTGGAATATCATTAACTATCAATGAACTTACTATTTTAATGTTTTCGTTACAAAAGTTTCATAATATTATGTTAGTGCTGCAATTTGGCACTAACATTCTCATTTTCAAATCAAAGACTATTGAATTTCGTTGAGCTGAATCAGATTAATTAAGACAGAATATGCAGATTTTTAAGATAACAGGTTGGTACAGCATGAAAGAAGAATTAACTGTTAACACATTGTTTTCACAACTCGAAAATGCTAGAATAAAGGAAGAAAAAGTTACTTGAATGAGTTGGTTTTGGCCATCAAATAAAAGAAGTAAACTAAAGTCTTCGAGAAAACTCATAAAGAAATTCCGTTTAAACGAATTTAACAAAATGAGCTTAAAAAGCACATTGAGAGAACAAACAACCAAATGAAACTGATTTCTGATTTTTGCTGTTTTAAACAAATGACAATTTTTATGAATCAAGAGGGCTTGTTCTTTTTAAGGAAAACTTTAGATTTGTGAAAAATAAAGTTTCAAAAATATTTTTTAAGCAACTGATTCCTCTCACTGTATTCGTATTAAATTCAGTGCTTGAAAATTTGAACTTTCATGATAATATTCTGTCATACTAGACATTACATGTTACCAGTAATCGGTTCTTGAGTGCTTAGTTTTGCTAATTTTGAGACATAACTTTATTCGAGCACAACGAAATTTATTATGTAACAGAGAACATTATTCAAGTAATAAAAACTTTGATTATGCATTAAAACAATTTGTTCTTAACTCAGCTACCAGAAAATTTCATTTCAGTAAAATTTATTCTTTTATAACGAATCATTCCAACGCATGATGTGCATGCACGCTTGAAAAACAATTAAATTCATTATTCAGTAGAATTGGACTAGGATGCTTTTTTTTTCTCTTTAGTTAAAGAATTTCTTGATAGTCGTATGATCCTCAGGACCATTCAGGATCATGCACTGAATTCCTCTCATCGGGAGATAAACGACACTAGTAAAGGATACTTTTTGTGTCGCCAAAAGTCTGAAAAATCAATGATACTTTTTTCCTTCTATTTAAACAAAACTCTAAACAGTTTAAAAGATGAGCTAAATAAATTTTTTAAAGCAGCAAAAATTATCGGTCAGCTAATATATCTTTGAAAAAAAAAAAAAAAAAAGAAAAAAGAAAAAAAAAAGGAAAAAGGAAAAAAAAAACAGCTGGAAAGTTTTGTTGTTCAACTTACTAACTGGAAACAAAAATTCCGTTACGGTTTAAAATCAAGTGTAATTTTCTTCATGTCGAGTCAAGATGTTAATTTATATTAGAAAAGTGGTGAAAGTGAAAAATTTGCCGAAAAGAAAAAAATTTTCACGAAAAGCGAAAATGCTTTTTGTAGAGAGAGGATAATTTGTGTAAAATCTAGTTTTTCATTTAAATTTTATTAATAGACTGAATTCCGAAATTTCAAATTTGTAAACAAGTCATTCTAGAAAACTTTTCCAAATGTTTACATAGCAAGTAGCAAGAAAAGAGGCAAATTTTCTTACTGACCGCAGTTCAGGTCATTGGATGGACAGTGATCGAGGGAAGGATGGATGAGATAAGGCAAGCAAAGTAATAAGTAAACAGTAGTAAGTGAGGCTACAACTAAGGTAGCACTTTAGATGTGCACCACTTTGGTGACGGAAACATTTGAGGACACTTTCTTGTGCAGACAGAATCAGAAGTTTGCCTGCTGGTGAGATGAAGGTTTGGTAAATTGAAAGTGAATGCGGTGAAAAATCTCGACATCAGATCCCGCCTTCTCTGAAACCGGACAGCGCGGATAACCGGTCAGCTGCTAATTTCTTTATAAAAGTTTCAGTAGCCAACTAACATCATCCAAACTTCACTTAACATTTCGTTCTAAAATATCCGTAAAAAATACAGATGAATAGTTTTATAGCCAAAGTTGATGTGATGTCTGTCATATTTGTATTTGAATCAGAATCTCAGGAAGAAGCGCCATATTTCCAAGGAGATCTTTTACCGTTTCCGATTTCTACTAGCGGATACATTACTTCTGCTCAACAAGCTATTATTATTCTTTAAAAACGAAGTATTTAGTATAACTAGTTATAATCATTGGTGGCATTTTTCAACCTAATATTCTCGTGTCATCTAAAAATTCATCATCACCTTTGATATCATTGTTTCTTACTGTAGTCCCTATATCGGTTCAGAAATAGCTCTCCAAGACTTTAATTAAGCTTAAAAGCAAAGAATAGAGATTATTTTTATGAGCAGTGCAGTATGATAAAAACTGTAACAGTTTAGTTAAGAAAAGCTAATAAACATAGGAATCATAAGTGATAACGCAGAGTCTAAACATAATATTTTGAAGTATCATTTTCTTCGCAATTTTTTGCCGATAAAATTTAAATTTTAAATGAAATGTTCGATCTGATCGTTTTTTTTTTTAGCTATTCGATCAAATATGTATCATTTGGTTTTTGTTACCATAGTTGTAACATTCAAGCAATGCAGCAGCCAGCTAGGTTATGGTGGTAGTAGTTACTGTTCAAGTTGTGCATTGGGCAGTAGCGGTTCGATTTCGCGTGGATTTGGTTTCGGTGGCGGTAATTACGGTAGTCTTCTTTTTTTAATATAAAAGATATAAATTTGATTTGCTTTCCTTTAGAAATAGTGCGACCAAAAAGACTAGTCTAAGAGAATTTTCCACCCTAAAATTGGTACCTCCAATTTTTCTTTTTTAACTTTCAGTGGGTTCCTCGAATACTGCAAATTCAGGTACAACTAGCCAAAGCTTGTATTCACTACCTGCAAGCAGTGCTTTCGTCATTCCAAGCAGCAACAGTGGCAATAGTTACATCTACGGATCAAACGAATACGGCAGTGCAGGGTATGGGAGCAGTCATTCCGGTAATACTGTGAACTATGGAACCCCTTCTACGGTAAATTTCAACCACTTTAAATCGCCAATTAATTTAATATTTAGCAGTGTGTCTTTTTCAGCACAGAATCGTTAATTATGACCAAGAAAAGAATTTGAATTTTCTGATGCATAAACTCTGGTAAGCAGTACTCACTTTCCAGACTGGGATGACCTGGAAAAACGCTTATGGTTCTACGGGGAACTATGGCACGGAAAGTGGATACTTTAGTTGCTACAACAATAACTGTTTGCCAAGCACAGGGTACAGTACGCTTTCCACTTCGTCAGCCGGCTCCGGTGCAGATTATGGCATTTCCAACAGCAACGCTATTTCATATTCTTCGCTTCCGGACGCAAGCTACAAGACCTACTCATTGCCTTCTGCACACAGTGTCTACAGCACTAATTTAGGGGTACCTGGCGATTATATCACTACTAGTCATTTAGGCTTACCGGCTGCTTATTCTCTTCCTGCCACTTACAGTAGTTACCCGGTTGTGTACGGTGTCTACGGTAATCAAGGCAGTAGTAGTAGCAGCAGCAATGCTTTAAAGAATTTATTGTCCTTTTCAACTGCCACCGAAGCCAGAAAGCACTAATTGTAGATGATGTTTGTTAGGTGGAAATTTCTTCTTTGCCACAGTCTCCTTCTGTTTTTCGTGGTGATTTCTGAAAATTAATTTATTTTAAAAATAATTTGTCACTGTTTACAACAATAATTAAAAAGTTAATTCTTTGATTTTTGATGAATCTCGAAATATTTGCTTGGAACTTATGATAACTGTTCAATAATTTCCATTAAACTATCAAGATCTTTTTAATTGCTACGTGAAATACTCTCCTGACCTCTAACCTTGGTCTTCATGATTATAAATGCATGTGCTATCTTTTAGAAAAATCTATAAAGTCTTATTAACAGTTCAGACTAGCTTGTAGGACCTGCAAAATTTACTACCCACTTTCACTAAGATCTAAGTTCTATATTATCAAAATTCACAAAAATTCCTTATATCGTGTTTTAATCATCAGAAATCTAGGTGCACATTATAGAAATTTTGGATAAGAGTTGGAGCATTATCAATTTATCGATCTTATCGTCACATCCAGCTTTTTTTTCTTATTTTTATTGCAATTTGTTTATCACTAATGAATTATCACTTGATAATCATTTGTACCTATTGTATCCCGCATATAAATTAGTGAAAAAATTTCAACTTCCTGAAAGATACATATGAAGAGAAGAAACTAATTCGATTCTTTTGGAAAAAAAGTTTTAGAAGTCCTAAAGTAACACATTTTCAATTCTGAAATCACATCTAAATAAATTAATTATTCTCTCTCACTGACTACATATTTTCCATCTTTACAATATTCTTCGTAATTACATAAAAAATTAGTATCATGGTTTTTTCGTCATAATTCTCTATCATAATTTATTCATGATAATGTTTTATATTACATAAACTTTTCACTGCATGAATCTGATAGGCTAGATATCATAATTCGCCTGATCAGAAGTTTTGGAATCTATTTGAGCTGTATTTAAATAACTGACCTAGTAGAAATAGTTAAAGAACTGATAACTGAACACATGAAATGTTTTGCAAGAAGCATTTTTGTGTTTTATAACATAACAAATTTTGAAATCAGTATTGGCTTCCATTGATTTGATTCTAATTTGTAATGCACATTTTAACTGGAACTGTTTTTATAGTGAATCAAAACACAATTACACCTTCGTTTGAAGAATTTATTAAATAACTAACTGGAAAACAATAAGTCGGATTGACTAATTTTACAAACATCTATATATTACTCATTTTCAATGACTAGTTGAAATAAACGAAAACCTTTTGTATTTTACAAAAAAACCGTTTTTTTTTAAATTATATTAAATAAGGGATGATTCTATTTGATCCTTTTTGTTACGAAATCCTGAAATAAATAGGTAAGTAGAACACATGTTTAGAATGAAGTAATGAGCAAGTTGTTAGATTAAGTGAGCAGTGTAATTAATTAGACCAGTGAGCCTCATACTTGAAATAAAATCGGTGAAGAATAAATAATATAGATAGGTATGAAAATGGATAGTCTGCAAAGGTATCTAATTAAAGAATAATTATTTCTTAACAATGAAAAATTGCCAATATGACTAAACTTATTTCCATTTGAAACAAATTGATTTCGTGAACTCAGTTCATTTCTCATCAACCTAATTTGTTTATTTATCCACTTGCTTTGTTTTTTAAAGTCACTACTCGATAAACACTCTCATCGCCCGAGCTGCTCTCAACTTTGATAGAACGGACATCTATTCAAAAATTATTCACTTCACCTTACTATAAAATGCTTTTGAACTCGAAAAAGTTATCTTTTATAAGCAATTCCGAAAGTTATTTTTTTTAAAACTTATTGAAAACAATGGTTCATTTGCGATTTAAATTTTGTTCCTAGAATTTCTATAATTTGCATTTATTTCATCTCCAAACCTCTCCACTCAGATATTTGACGTTGATTTATCTAATATTAAATAAATCAACTAATCGACCCCATTTTATCAGATATCAGATGTGACAATTGAATTGTGAATGTAAGAAACTATCACATTTTCATTGCAATCTTAAGAAACAGGTTAAAATCAAGAATTAATATGAAACAGAATTTTATAATCTATGATGTTATTTCCAACGTAACAATTGGATATAGAATTGGTAAGCAGATAATCTTTTAATTAATAAATTGATGTTGAAATAATTAATTCGAATGGTACTATCTACTACTCATTCATTCAGTTTCAACCTCGATTGATGCAACAAACAAACGATGCTTGCAGTATGAACTTCAAAAAGTTAACTAGATCTGGTTTAACCGATTCAAAACAAACATTGAATTTGAGTTCTTGCACTGTTTATTCAAAACAGTGTGAAAGGAGCTCAGAAAACTACAATCTGCTTTGTGCTACTTGCTGTGAAATGTGGAATATATCGTGCATAATAAGTCAAACTAATTAATAATGTACTTTTCGTTCCTGAAACCTTCTGTAATTAAGAAAATTAAATGGAAAATTAAACAGTAGGACTCGGAGCTAGCTGCGGAATATTTTGAACATTCAAAAATTACTACTCGAGCATATTTTTCTACAAGTTGCGATGTTTCGGAAATTTTTTTTTGTTTTATGAACCGAAAGGATATTTGGAGTGAGTAAGTCCCCAGCACTACTGATTTAGCAATAAATGAATTTTGACGAAAATTTGGAGATAAAGTAAAGTATGGATTCTTTGGAATATATATAAAATTTTCGTGGTGTCATTTAATTATCTTCCGACGCTACACAAGAGGATAGCACTAGTTAGCTTTAGCTTTAGACCTTCTAAATGTTCCTTAAATTTAGATTTTTTCAGACTTCGGACTTATGGTTAAGCTATTTCAATTTACTTGAATAGTTTTACCCTTATAATTAAAGAATATAATTGCGTTGATGATAAAATAATTTAGATCTTTTACAGTTGTCATTGTCATCGTGACATACCGGTCTTGTTGATTAACATAGAATAGATTCCTTATTCCTATCAAATTAGCAGGAATTTCCTCTTACGCTAGTGATAATACTGACAAGTTTAGCAGAAGACTAGCTGGTATCAACTAGTTTTAGCATCAAGGATTTGAGCGCTAGTGTCGCAAAAGAAAAATTTGCATAATTTGAGCATAAATAAATTTTCATTTTCTACATAAATAATTTACTTAGGAACAATTTCTTATCGAGAAATTAGCTCCGAAAAACAAAGGCTAAAGGTTGTTGATCTGTGTTCAGTGAAATCAGCGATTGACCAGTGAGATCTTCAACTTTAGGCTCCCGCCGCAATCCTTTGTTCTTTACAATTTTTATTTAAAATTCTTTAAAATTTTTGTTTCAAAACACATGGTAAACAGAAATGGAACACACACCACAGAAAGAACCATTTGTGCAGGCGATTTTTAAATTTTTTGACCAAAAATCGGAGATTCGCTGATCGGTTAATCGATTCTGTTGAGTTTTATCAGCCAGGCATTTCATCGATTGTGAAATGCAACGGATGCCAACTGATCTGATACGAGATGAGTGGAGAAGATTGAACGAACTTGTTGCAAAGTTATCCTCTTCTTGCCTGGCCCAGAAAAGAGAGTGAGCACCTGTCTCTTTATCAGATCCATCAATTATCAGTGCTTACCAGCCGATCAGTTCTAGCCACATCATTTTTCTTGTCTCTTCTACCTAATCCCACTCACCCAACTTTTTTATATTCACGGATTCAGTATGACTCACCATGTCTGACTAACAACTAATTCCATTCTCTTTTCAAAGAAAAAAAAATTTGATACCGTCACTCCGGTAGGTATTCCGGTTTCTTTGCTTCCCACTTTCTAGTGATGCAATCGTTGAAAATAAACGATTTTTCAATCATTCGTATAAGGTTACCGAACATAGCTATTAGACATACCGCCAAGGTTTAGAATAGAGTTAATCCATTTTTACTGTCAAATATTCGGAAAAGTCTTTCCAGTTTCTGTACCTTGCTTCAACAAATTTAAAACCGGTCTTCCCGCGACTTTCCACGAAATAACTCGTTTTGTCCATCCAGAAAAGTTCCTCATTGTCTCATTTCTTCTCCCACTTGTCTTCTATGTTTTTCGATACTGTCGATGTTTCGTTCCTCTCGAGAATCAACAAAATCCAAAACAGGTGGCATAAGCTTCTGATGAAGCAGACGGCTACTAGACAGTGATCCTTCATTTCGTTCTCGAGTTCCATAAAAGTAGGAGAAGTATTCTAACAGTTGATACGTACACTTTCAACTGTTCAAAACATAAGAATTTTTAATTTTACTTGATGACTACTTGACAACTTTTTTGGTAGTAGGGAAATCATATTTATAAACTAGGACTTCCTGGAAATGACAGGAGTATTCAGCCAGAAGTCAACATTTATGTAATTACAGAGAGAGGATCGTTATTAATTTTATAATCCTAACAAAGTATGAACGTCTAGGCAATAGTATATTAAATGGATGTTATGAAATTTTTGTTCTAAAAGCTTTGTTGATGAAGAAAGAAGGTGCCTTCAATTGTTCCTGATGTTCTTTTAAAATTACAACCTTTTGAAAGTCAAAAAGGGTAAACCTCAAGGCGATAATTATCACGCCACATTGTGTATTCTTCAATGTTTTTCCCTTTTCTTAAATTTTATTAAATCCCAGCCATTCTTTAAATGGCATTGTTGAAAGTTATTTCAATAGCTTCGAAAATATTTTCAGTCGCACTCTATAATTTTCGAGTTTTTACAACAAAAATGAAACACTACATCACCTAAAATAGTAGCATCTTGGTCTCAGGCTACGGTTTTGCTTGGCAGTTTTAATTTTCTTCAATTCCAACTGCCTAATATAAATCACCTGACTTCTCATTCAAATTACGAAGCAATCACAGCAAGCTTTTATTTTTTTCGAGTGTTCATTAACATAAGATTTTAAAATATAATTAGTATGATTAATAATTTCGAATACTTCGTGTTGCTATTGTAATGCTGATTAAACTGTTTAGAAAATAAAATTTAATCATTCACCAGATATTTAATCCTGTTTTATTATCGTCTGGATAAATAGAAGACTCTTTTCATCCTTTTTTTTTTTCCATACTTCCTCTGTATTTTAAAGTCTTTTAAAATTGCTTTTCAAATTACTCCTCGTCTTTTACAAGCAAAAATCATCGGAGAATTTAATTGATTAAATCTACGCTCTACTTCATCATCCATGACATGAAATATAGCGCAATTGCTTATAACTTGTCATATTATTACTACGATTAAATAGTGCTCGAAAACAGCTAATAGTGGAATAGAAAGGTAGAAAGTGTGTCAATCGATCTAGAAAAATATTCATGGACTGAAGGCAAATTACCTTCTGGTACACTTGCGAAGCGAAGAACATTTCTCTAACTCCGGTTTACTTCCGCAGAATATCTTCATTTTGTGCTAAAATAAAAATGAATAAACTTGAGACTTGCTGATGCTGCTCTCTTACTTCACTGAAACAATCACTTCAATAAAAGGCAAAGTTAAAGTGATATAATTTATCAGAAATTCACTATCTTCCAAGTTCAATTCTTGGCTGATCAGGCCTGGTCAGCTGTTGAGCACTCGTATGAAATTAGCCAACATGCAATGTCTGAACATGTACATATATCTACGACAATCTTAGCAATTCCATGCTGCTTAAAGGTACACAGCAGGAATAGAGCACTTATTTCTGCAGCTGAAGTGAGCCAGGTGAATCGTGGAGACGTGTTCACTTTCTGAAAAATAAGAGTTGCTAACTCTTTAAGTCCTCATCCAGTGATGCAGAGAAGTTTGCACCCGTACATACACTGACTTGGAAAAAAGACTTCTTTAGAAGACGAAGGAAAAGACAGCTTATATTGAAGCTCCAACTTGCTCACTTTTCTTGATGAAGCTGGATAAGCCAATAAATGATCATAGTTTTATGTCACTCTTAAATCACTGGTAATTGGAACGCTTCATCTGTTAACGTATTTATTTACCTAACTTGCTGATTAAAGCAGTGTCCTATCACTTCATGTACATATAAATTAAGCGATCTGATAATCCACTGATAGCATATCTGTTCATCTAATCTGGAATATTTTTATGCAACAAAAATAACCTTATCATGCTTCGCAATGATTTTTTCTGATATATTACAGTGACAAAAGGAACAGATTGGTCTGACAAATTTCGTCATTTCACTGAGTGGTTTAGTAGGAAATCTTTAGATATTAATTTTATTAATTTAAAAAGTATGAGAGAAAAATTGCAATTAAGGGTTCCCTGTGTTATGAACATTTCTGATAATGTTGTTGACTCGACACNCTTTAGATATTAATTTTATTAATTTAAAAAGTATGAGAGAAAAATTGCAATTAAAGGTTTCCTGTGTTATGAACATTTCTGATAATGTTGCTGACTCGACAAAATTATCAGTAGTTAATGATAATCTCTCAAAAGCCTGAAGTCTTAATGGACGAGTCTCTTAACGTGAACTTCAGAAACAAGATATTTCCTCACAGTAATTGTTGATTTTAGGCATTATCAAGCATCATAAGACAATAGCTTCCAAATTTACACAAACCTTTCAGTAAAGTGTGACACAATTTGTATTTACCAGAGCAGTAGGACAGGGCTCTTAATTAATTCCTCCTCTTTTGCTTGATTTTAGCAACAAAATTAACACAACTTAATATGAAAGTAAAACATATTCGTACTGACACAAGTTGTTGCATTAAACTTTTTAAGACTTCAAATTAATTAACTGTAAAGTCAATGAGTTGATCGATTCTCTTTTCGGGACATTTCTGTCATTGTTAAGATCACTTCTTTCTTTAGTCAAAAAAAAAATGCGCTGATTTTGTTAACACCCCCTAGGCTTCATGCAATCAGGCTTAGAAATAAATTTGAAACTGCAACAAATGCACGAAGGTATGTGTACCCTCAAACTAACTCTAAATTTACTCAATTGATATAATAATATACGCATGAATTAAAATATTTTTTAGTCATTGTACTTTTTTTTTTTAAGTTTTCGTCATACTATTGAAGCAAACTAGCTACTATCACCAAGCTGTTATCATTATCATTAACATTTGTAGCAGCATTCACCTCCGATTGGTAATGCGATACGTATGACAATTGTATTTATATCTAGAAAGTTCTCATCACATTCGACTGAATTAGTCTTTTTTTAATCAATTTATCTAAATCAGTTTTTTTTTTTCATAAAAATTTTTACTGCCTATTTCAATTAAATATTAATTTTTCTCCTCAAAAAGAATCAACAAGCGTTTTCGCTTCATTCCTTTCGCATAAAATTGATATAAAATTAGAAGTTGGCAATGTTCCATTTGCAGGGATTATTAATTAAATGTATCGCTACCTAATCTTATGGAAAAGTCTCGACTGTCGGAAGCAGTATCCTGGCAGTGGGAGAGGTTTTGTGTAAACTAGCACTGATCACTGTTAGGAAGAAGCTGGAAATGCTGTATCGATGTTCTAGAAATGAGTTTCGTCATTATGTACAAACGGCTTGATCCGGTAGAACGCTTTCATTCCGTCTAATGAGAGGCTAGTTATTCTAAGCTTAGACTACATTCCACGTCAGAATCATTAGGTCTTACTAATAGATTACTGACAGAAAGGAAAGGTATCGTATTTCGTTCAAATATTTGATGATGACGGTAAGTTAATTTAAATTTTACAAAAGCATCTACTGAGAGGGAAGGAGCAGAATGATGATGAGTTTGTAAATATTTTAGTTCAGCCCTTTGTGCTTCATCTACCCGCACCCACTTCACTGAAGAGCACCTTGACTTGTGCAGCCCGAGCTTTGCTGACTTTCAAGTTGTTTCTTGAGGTGTCCAACCCTCTCTGCTTTGTTTTCAGTGAGCAAATAAGTCTGATTTTATGTAAAAATGGAGCTAAAAGAATGCCACACTTGAATGAATTCGACAGGAAATTATTGGAGTTTGAAGTTATTTTCAATTTCTATTTCAGTATTCGGAAAATGCACTTATTGCCGCAGTCTGATAGCCATCCCGTGGAAAGAAAGAGAAGATCACCGTCACGGATGATATCCTCGCCATTGGTAATTATTAAACTCATATGTGTTACGTTAAGAAATTGATAACGAAGTGATGAAAACGTTTAAAATTCACTTGGGAGCCTTAATTAATTTGATTAAATAACTTTCCATTTTCCAATATTTTTGCTTAGACTGATTAATTACTTTTTTTTTTGTATTCTGAAACATATTTGTAAGAGGTCACGATCAAGTAGTAGCAGCTCCCATTATAAAAGAAAACAGTCGCAGAAGAAGTTATCACTCGATGTTGGGTTGACAAGTGGTCAGAAACGAAAACTGAGCAAAAAACGAAATAAGTATCGATCACTGCGCTCAATGCTTTATGGCTTAAGTTTGAAACAGTAAGAATTTTGAAGCAATTTTCCGAAATTAATTCTGAAATATAATGGGGAAAAAAACAAAGAATTTTAAAAAATCTTAAAAAATTTAGATTTCATTATTTCGTATTAATCAGTTCAATTTTATGATTTAAAAAAAAAAAAAACTTGAAATTCTTTCTTTCTTCTTTTTTATTAATGACAATTTTCTGAATTTTGACTATTGTGTCCAGTCAAATTAACGAAAGATGTACAATACTGATCAATCGCTAATTGCATTTTTGAACAACACTCCTCTTGAAGAATTACAGTGATTTCATCCTTTCCTCGACTTGATTCCCAACATTCACTTTTTCTTATTAATTTTTCCTTTTAATTATCCAGTCATTCTGTTTACACTCTTTTCATCATAACTACTCCTTCCACATAATCTCTCGCAACCTCAACCTTTTACAGAACTCTACTTGATTGTGCTTTGCTCATTGACAAAACTTCCAAACTGTTTTCTCCCTTTTTCTGTTGCAATTGCATCTCATATACACTTTATAGGTGGCATTAAAATCTGTGAAATTCACACAGTGTAGTAAAAGTAAAGTAACTTTTTGATTTTTTATAAAATTTAGAAGAATGATGCAGAAGCACACGAAGTGCCAAATTGATGAGCTCATTTTTTATACCATCTGACGAAACTGCCTTCTAGCTTCATCACGAAAATAGTTAGCAAATGAAGTAAAGCTTCAAAATCTGTCAGACAGTTAGCAATTATAACTAGTCAGAAGTCATACGTCTTCGTTGAGTACATTGGTTCTAGCAGGCAAAAGTGATCAGTTAGCAGCACAGCAGAAGAAGATGACAATTTGAATTCGCGCCACTCACTGCTAATTTTTTATACAAAAAAAGACTTTTGAAAGATTTTAATTGCAATTTAAACTAATAACAATTAATGTGACAATGAGAATATCGTGTAGTTGAGTGATTCAATCACTTATTTAAAAGTTCGAATCACCGTGGCTCCAAAAGCACACGGAACTCTCGAGAATTTCTATGAACAACTAGTAATAACCTATCAGTAGCCTAGCCTTGATTCATGTTACATTTGATATTGAGTGGTTGCGTCAAACGTAAGTATGATTAAAATAGGCTGTAAAATGTAAGTAGTCAGCTTAGGATTGAAGAGATACCTTGTCAATGATTAATAGTATGCCGTAGACGGTAAGGATTCGAATGCTGAGAATGGCAAGGTAAATACCACTGATTATAGATCACTAATCTGATTATTTAAAGCCTGATTAAGAGAAGCTGCAAAGATAGTAGCAGTTCTAGAAAAGGTTTTTGTGCCGAGAACGATCGTCTTCTGTGCAAGAAAAACAAGAAGGATGAAAAATGGGTCTACGGACGTCTGAAATGAAGATTAAAAGAAAATAATTAAGTTTCAGTACTTCCGCGAATTAATTAGCGGTGCAATTAACAAAGCTTTGTCTTCTTAAATGAGTTGAAGATATCATTTGTAAAAAGTGATCAGTCTATTTCTATCATGTTTTTAGGGCATTCTCCTAAAAATAAATGTGCTTGAAAGTTATAAGAAAAAAAACTTGCTAGGAAAACAAGTTTTAATAAACAAGGCTGAAGTTTTTTTTTTTTTTAAAGAAAAAAGAAAAGAAAAATGAGAAGAAATGGTTGAAAATAAACCGATAAATAAAAGATTTGAAAAAAAGTTAAGAAAGCTAGAAAATATTTAAGGAATTCGAAAACTACCAGAAATTCATAAAATATAGAACAAAAAAAAAACTCTTTCTAGTCCGGTAACTTCTATTTATCACTTATATAATTCCATAAAATCATCTTTATGAAGCAAAAAAAAAGTATGAACTGAAGAAAGTTTGATATGAATAAATTCTGAAGACTATTCGAAAAAAAAAAAAAAAAATTGCATATTTACTTTTTCCTAGAAAAAAATTAATCAAAGAATTAGGTTAATGAATTAATTGCTACAAGAAAAAAAAAAAAAAATGTATCTAATTGAGGGATGCATGCAATTTCATTTTCTTCCAATTTGTCCTCAATTTATTTGTGACCCACAATTAATTAATCCTCAAAATCTCTACATTCTACATATATGTATATATAATATTTGCTGATTTATTAGCAAATTTCGTCCTTATGCACTGAGAGAAAACGATACTCTCCAGCGATAGGCAACAACTTCTATTACTTTCATTATGTAAACAAATTATTTCCTTCAACTCTGCCCTTAACTTACTTATTGCAAGGAAAGGGAAAAGGACTGAAGTCATAACCAGAATAGTGATTATAAATGTTGGCTCATTTCTCTTGTCTCCGTGCCTTCCTTCGTCTTTAATTTTTCCAGTCTAATCATTTGGTTCGCACCACCAATAAAAGATCAGAAAGCTTGGAGAAGAGAATTTCAGTCCAGTATCATTCTTACCTAGCTCATTCCCGTCATCATCAGCATTTTCACTTCATGAGAAGATAAAGGTAATTCGATTAAACAGCTTCATCACAGTTCCTTGGAATTCAAAAGATTTACAAACTTGCTCTGTATATTTCTTTTAAACGATGGAAGGCTAAACTTTTCGTTTGTTTATTTGTTTATTACATGTTATACTATTAAAAAAAAGGAGGTATCTTCAAAGCAAGACAATGAAAAACGAAAATTTTGAGCATTACAAAAATTAAATTTAAATTATTTCAATTGCTCATTATTATGCTGTCATGTCATTCTACTATTATAGCAAAACATTTTTGCTTCATTCTGAATGAGTTAATTTTATTAATAGTAGCATTTTTGAAATCGAGGAAATATCTGTGGATCAGTTAACTGTTTTAAATCATTCCTTCTTGTTTCTTGCCATTTTGGACATCCATTAACACTTCATTTTCTTTTTCTAACAATAGAGTGAGATGTGCTAAAGAAAGAAAGAACTTAAGCTAATCAGACTGAAGTTGCCAACTGAACTTGAACTCGAGAGTTAGAGTTAAATTATGAACATCCCATTTGTTATATGACGCATGCAATTCCGAATTTTTACTGAAAGTTTGATAAAAAAAAAATTATGCAATGCACCTTTAACAACAAAGGTCTGAAACATAAAGTTGCATAAATCAAGTTATATGAGCTGATTTATTGCAATAATTTATCAAAATATCAGCTAAACGAATTAAAAATCACTCATTCAGAAAAATTATGATTAATATTTCGTCTAAATCAATGATTTATTATTCAGGATATTTTTCATAAATTTTACTGAAGAATTTAAAAGCAAAATATTAACATAGAGGACTTCTGATGAATCCGATCTTTTACAATTTAAAATATTATTTTAAAGTTCAAAAGAAAAATCTGTTTCAGAGAAAAGGAAGAAGCCCAGCGAATGAAATTATTGAAACGAGAAAAAGGTGAGCTTTTTCTGAAAACATCTTTCTAAGCATTTTATTTCAATCTCCTGCTGCTTAATTTTATATTATAATAATCGCATGCATCGTATGAGCAGTATGCGCATGTATTCTATTTAAGTTTCTTGCGTCATATTACTATGATTTTTCATGAACATTGATTATAAGCAAAAAAAACTTAGATGTCTTCGTTGCTTTATATATTCAAATTAATTCTTGTAAATTTTTTTTTTTTTTTTTTTTTCAGTAAGTATCAAAAAGAGCCAGAAGTGTTGTTTCAATGACAGTTAAATATAGCCTCAATTTAGGACATAAGAACGTGATATAAGAATCTGTATCTTTTTGGGTCCTTGGCTAATTGTTCAGGAAGTTTTAAAAAGGAATCGTTAAATTAGAATTAAAAGCCTACAGATAAGGTGCGGGATCTGAAGAAGTAGTCAATTAAACGCGTTTTTGAAATGTTGTAAATTGAATTGAAAATGAACTGATTAATCGTTCTCTCGACTGACTTTACTTCCATCTGATTTTGATTTCTGTTATTTGGGACGGTTTGATTCTCGATGCGCGACTAATGTTTTATTATTGCATCACGGGGTAAAGAAGTATGTGTGGCATAAAATTGTTTTAGGAAGCATTCAGGTCGTCACATTGATAGATAAGAAGCTTTTTCTGCTTTGCCTTTATCCTACTTTATCTGTCACTCAATCAGTGGCTACTCTTTGATGGATGGATGAATGAACTGGCATCTAGCAAATATTTTTTACTGCTAAATTCAAATTTTGTAAAGACTAGAAGCTACTTAGTTTGCTACACTCAGTTCTGAAGTTTTGCTCGATAATTTTTCATAAATTATGTGGAATTTTTTAGTTCAGTAGTCGAATTTATAATGGACTTCGCGCATTATCTCAATCATCAAGTCATTCGTAGCAATTATTAGCAGGTCGACCTTTCAGTTTAAGTCAAACTTCTTCGAAACTGCGTGAGCTTCTAATGGATTATGAAAAAAAAAAAGCTATTGCTTCCGGATAACTTGACTGTTCAAGGCTTTTTAGATGGATCAACCGTCTGGATAGCAAATCCATGGCCGCTCCATCAAACGTCATCAAGGAAGAATGAATAATGTTGGACATGGGCTTTGCTTATGTGTGTGTGTTTTGTGAAGGAGAAAAGTTTTTTTAAGCTATTCCAAAATAAGTTCTGATTTTCTTCTCCAAAATTCTTCACTACTTTTCATCTTTTATTTATCTTTTTAGTTTCAAAAACTTCATGATATGTCCTTTTATTGACTTGCTCAAAGGTTTCTTAAAATTTCAAAAAAATTATTTAATTGGCAGTCAATGTGAACTTGGACAGAATATTAATTAGAATTCTTTGCTGAGCAAAAAGAAATTATACTCTGAAGAAATATCCGAACTTCTGGGTGGTGAAAGAGAACCTGGTTAGTCTTTAATACTTTGCATTTTAATTTGTCGCCTCATTTGCTTTCCATTTAAATTCAATCTTTATTTATAGTATTAAGTAAAGGGAAAAATAATTAATAAGTGAGTTATGCTTGTATAGCCATCTCTTCACTTTTCCTTACAAATATGACGATAAGTCTAAATATTCTAACAAGGAAAAAAGTGTAAAAATTTAATTGGGACTTAATAGCGATTTTTATTCAGAAAAGGAAATTACATCCGATGATATAGCGGAATTTCATCATTCTGCATTTGACACATCGTTCTTATCACTAATTAATTAATGTGCCTCATTAGCCTGTTTAACTCAGACAATAATAAAAAAGCTTGTTAAAGTGAAATTTTCAAGTAAAAGCTCTTGTTTCATCATCAATAGCTTATAATAATTGACCGAAGAAGAAGGCAATCACAATCGTAACTGTGCTAACAACACAAACACTTCACAACAATTTTTTTTTTTTTTTTGCAAATTTTTCATAATTTAACAGAAGAATACATGTCCTCGTCACTCCATCTCACAGTGACACTTTCTAAAATGACTTGAACTCTTGGGAAGTGACAAGAAGCACTCCAGGTAGTTGCTGTCGTTGTTTCAAACTTTTTCTTGACTAATTTTGAATTAGGTAACTAAGGTCATCGTTGCACTTCTTTATCCATTTTTAACTCTTCATTGTGTTGGAAATAAAAAAATAGTTCATCGAAAGAGGAGTGTTGTGCACTTATGAGCTTCATTATTTGATGGTTGCTATGATTTAAATAGATAAGCACAAATTTGAATAATATTTAAATTTTCAAAAATGTTTTGTTTTTCTTTTGAGAATTTTTTTCACTTCCATCACTTCACTAGTGTCCATCAAATGCGTAAAATTGATGCATTATGAATTTCGTCTAAAGCATTTAAATATAGCAAAAATTTCAAATTTAGATATTTCTTACGAAAATTTAGTTCTCAGATCCATATTAAAAAAAAAAAAGTCTTTGATATTCAACGAATTCCTACTTATCACTAACTTTTCCGGATATCATCACTTCCCAAAAGTTCCTGTTTCCTTCCCCAAATCTTCAAGAGAGATTTTATTTTTCTTAAAAGTATTAACCTCATTGGCTAGCTATCATATTAGAAGTGTATGAAATATCTGTGAAATCCATTCAAGCATTATATATGTATTTTAAGAATTCAAACAAACAAATTATGACAGCTAATTAGCATACACACATATATATCCTGTTAGATTTCTTAGGTTAGTAATAAAAAAAGCTTTATATATTAATTAAATTTGTGGTTCTTTTATATATGAGTGTAACTGAAAGGAATAAAATTTATGAGCATCAAATAAGGGCTAATACAATTTATTCTTCAACATACAACACGCTTATTATTGGAAAACAATCTGGAAAGTTGCACAAAGTTATCGATATCAGAATTTTTGTTTTTTAATCTTCAAAATTACAGGCTATGAAATATCTCAGGAAAAATTGATCAAGTAAGATAAAATTATGATTTGATCGCCTTTAAATAGTTTTTCTTCCCAAAATTGTTCTTTATAAGATAATTGAATTTTTACCGAATTGTTTTCTTATTTTTCAGTTATAAAAATTTTTTAAATCGTTTGCAGAAAAACTCAATGTAAATTTCTACTCATTTTAATCTTTTAGTTGATTTAAATAGCTATTCTTTTATGAAATTTGGAAATTAAATTTAGTGAAGTTCCTCAGTTCGATTATTACCTTTCTATTCCAGTCTCGTCTAGTTCGCTAATATACCAGCCAAATTTATTTCATTCAGCGCTTCTTTTACCAGGTATTCTCGAGTCAGAAAAATCAAAATTTGATATGAAGGATTTACTTGTCGAATTGACCAATTCCTTACAATTACTGAAGTATCCTTTTAGAAGAAACTGACCAGGCTTCAGCATACACTAAACGCATTTAGTGAACAGAACAAATGAATATTTTCAAGGAGTCTGGCCAAATTTGTCTTCATTTTTCCACTATGAGAGTTTCGAAATTGGGCTATTTTGTTATTGATTTCACATTAGGACTGCTCTATACATACGACCACAAATGCTGTAATTCATTTATCAGTATTCCCGTTTTGATACTGTGTTAACGATCAATTCCCACTTCATAATATTTCTCACAAAACTGATGAAAATTAATTGGCTTTTTTTTGGACATGTTGGCGTGTATTCAGTTTCGTTTTTGTGATTTGTATATTTACTTTATACTGTCAAACTTATTACAATTCTACTTCTTATCTCATAACCAACCTCTGTTAGTCCTCCAATTTGCTGTCGTTCCACTTATTTTCTTGTTTGTTCAACGATCTTGTAAGTTAATGAAATTTCAGACCTTTTTTATGTCTATTATCTTACAGTTTATTACGAGTAACATCGGTGCCTGCAGCCAAATCTCAAAAATTTTGCACTTTGTCCTCAATTTCAGTTAGTGCCCTATTTGCAAATTTTTGAAAGAGAAAAAATATTCCGTTTGACCGATTATAATTCTTAAACAGGCAAAAAACTTTTTTATGAATGTAATTTAAAAGCCAAGAAGTTAAAATGCAAGTTACAGAATTCTTTGACTCGTGGGTTTCGGTACAAAATGAATATTTTAAAGAAATTATTAGAAACCATCTCTATTGTACCATTTAACGAAATAAAATTATTTGAAGAATTGAACAGTTTCTTAAAATAATAGTAAGCAAATTAAAGAGACAGTTAAACTGAAGGGAAAGAACGAAGAAAAATTTCAGAAAGAATGGAATGGTAAAGGGCAAAAATTTTCGGAAGAGCTGATAAACAAGGTGGACCGAAAGGACAAATAGTGATAGCAGAGATAAGGGCACTGATAAAATGATGATGATAATAGTAGTGATAACAGAAATAAGATGCAGTTTAGTTCATGAACTTACTTTGTAAATTTGTTTCCTTAGCAAAATAACATCAGGACCATTAGCACATCACTCATCAGGGAGGTGAGGAAAAGGAGGAAAAGAAAGCTCAGTGGATCCAAGAAGAGTAAGGGATAAAAGTTTTCAGCTTTGTTCTTTTACTTTTCTAGTTCTCTCTTCAGCTCGATATCTATCAGATAACTTAGCTTGCTTTCTAACTTGTTAACCTTAGACTTCCCATCCCATCTCTATCCACCGCCATCCTGAGATCCACCTGTTCTTGAATCCTATTTTACGGCTCTCCTTTTCCTTCGCAAGCTCGTAAATTTCTATCCCAGTACTTTTCCCCTCATTTTAAATACTTTCTTCTTCCATCTTCAAAATATTCAATATTGTAATATTGATATCGTCCTAGCTACTGTTGTTGATCAGTGATATCCGTTAATAGTGTAATCAATTCCGATGCCCGTTCCATCAATGGAAGACATTCAGAATCTCATACTTCATTCCATCAGCGTTTGAAATTTTTATGAACATGCACAAATAATGAAATATTCAGATCACATCTTTCAGGCTGGAAAGCATTATTAATAATTCCTTCTTTCATATCTACTATTGTTAGCAATAGTAATATATCAATTAGCCATTTATTTGCTGCACAAGTTTATCCTCACCTTACCTATTTACTGATTAAATTGTTGTAATTAATATTGATTCTACAAATTATGCCCTTCCTTTCATTTTGCTATCGGTGTTTACGGGAGGTAAACGAACGAATTTTCTCAACATCTTTGAGTTCTTGACCAGATGGACTCAAACAAAATTGTTGAAAAACTTCTTGAGCTGTACTGCTAACGGTTTGCAGTAATGCTTCCTTCTGTCGAAGTCACCTGTTCATCTCTCTCCGGTACTCTCCCCTTCCCCATCCTTCAGCTAAAAACATCCTGCTCGAATATCATAAAAATTAATTAAGTACTAATAATAAGTAGTAGTAAATAATAGTGATTAGTATAGTAAACTGACATTCGTCATGAACTATATGGCAGAATATACATATCTTTCCCGGTCCTTTTTCATTTTGTACACTGATAGATGAAAAAAGAATTCCTGACTTGTGTTATTTTGATTTTCAAGGTGTTATCACCTGTCGCTAATGTAATTATTGAAGTATTATTTTGTGCTGCACACTCAAAGAGAGCTGCTTCATTCGGGAGTTATTTTTCGATTTCTCGTGAGAATTTTTGTATCTTTATGCTAATTTCTCAAATAATTTGTTAGTCTTTAATTAAACTTCGAATATTTTAGCGTTTTTAAATTCGATGACAAATAAATTGTTATTTAAATTTTTCCTTTAAAAATATTGTGTTCATCTCATTATTTGTTGGATTATTGCAAAAAAAAAGAAAAGAAAAACCTAACAAAATCTTTTTGGTATATTTTTCATTTTTTTTCAGATAGTGAATAATTATTTTCATTTGCTAAGCCACAAAATACTAATTAAAAATTCTTTCTATATAAAGGAATTTCCTGACCATAATTTTTGGAGCAAGAATCCCGAACCAAAAAGCAATAGATATCTCAGAAGCTTGCTAAATATTTTGAACATTCTTCAACAATAATTGAGTACAATTCTGATGAATCTGCAAATTTTTCTCAATTTGGAAAGCAATAAGCGGAATTCCGGTCAATTTATATTTGCACCATGTGTTCTTTCCAAATGACCAAATATTCATTCATTCAGAATTGTTTTTTTTTTTCTTGAAAACCTATTTTTCTCATTATATCAATTAATTAAAGATGGAACAGTGATTACATCATTCTATTTTGCTCGCTATTAATTTTTATCCCTTTTATAAACATTGCAGACTTCTAAAATTCCGTCGCAGTCTTCAAAATCAAAAAAAAAATAACAGAAATAATAAGCAATTTTTTTTTTTTTTTTTAATTTCTCTTTACATTTTTTTGGTTCGCCTGACCTTTGCAGTCGTTTGTTACATTTTTATGGAAGTTCCCACAAATCCAAATATGCAACAGTGAATTAATGAGATCTTGAAACTAGCCTTGAACTCTTAAAGTAAGATTCATCAACAGATTCAGAAGTCCATTATTTCATATTTCATTATTTTTTGGAAATAATATCGTGCATTAGTAATATCTCTTCGAATATTCTGACTGAAATAAATGTGTCTGAACAATCAAATTTTCAAAATTTGCCTCCCAACAATCAAATTTTCGAAATGTGTGCTCCGATAATTGAATTTCCTTATTATGTATTAATTTTCTTTGATTGCAACAGTGACAGTGCTCTACTGCAATCCATTGCGATTTGAGTGGAACGAGAAGGCTTTGAGTATATTTTATGGCTCAAGTTTAAGGGGAAACAAACTACGAATCCATTAAAGAGCTTATTTATTAGCCTAATTTCAACGACAGGAAAATTCCGCTATGACAGTTCTGCCACATCATGTGATAAGTTTCCGCATGCGTTTTATCTCTGCCACCGGTCGACGGCGGATTCGTTGATGAATTTAAGAAGATTGTTTGGTACGAAAGCATTCTTTCTATTTCTATCTAGCGTATTTTGCTTCTAAATTTCTTATGCGACCTACGAAATATTATCAAAAGATATCGATAATATTCTTTGCTAAATTCTTTTATTGAATTCTGACTGCTGCAAAGAAATAATGGCGATGACACCAAAGGTTTCAACAGGCAACAGTTCTGTTGCACCAGAAACCGCGGGACCTCATCGTATTAGGCAGAAGCAATTACTGGAACGAGAGCAGCAGCATCTGAGGCCATTGCCACCTTATAATTATTCGCGTTATTACGAACATGAATCAATTCATCAGCAGAATGCTTCGCCATCTAAGCAGCAGTCAACGCCATCACCATCCGTTACATTGTCATCACCGAAGTTGTCATTTCGAGAATCGCTGCGTGAATCGTTTCGAGATTTGTACGTGCCTAAAATATGGTCAAATTTGCGAAAATCAGCTTCTGAAATAAGTCTGGTTCTGGAGGCAATGCGTTCCGGACCTGCATTGCAAGCGCATGAAGCACCAACTTCCTCAGGTGCTAAAGTTGCAACAATTTCCGATAATTCCACCAAATCGACCCGTGGTTTAGCAGTCCAAAAACGGAAACGTCGTAATGCAATTGTTGCTTGGCAGAACTACTCACCGCATCATCTAAACAAACAATTACGATATGGTAATTAATTAAATCACTTCATCAATTTTCTTACTTTCAAAGCTTTCTGAAATACTGCCAAAAGATTATTCTTCACACAGAATAATTGAAAGTAAAGCGCAGTCTTTACAAACATCACAAAATTTTTCTTTTTCAAATTTTTTCAAATTCATCCTAAAATTTTTAGTTCAAATATCACATAGTTTTGCAAAAATTGCATCTTCACTAAGTTTCAGCTGCCAATTTGTCGTATTGGTTAATTTTTTTTGTTTTTATAGCTCAATTGTTTCATATTTTTTAATAGAAGTTCAAGCTATGGTAACATTTTTAATTCGACAAAACTTTCTCAATCTTCATTTCACTAAAATTTTTGAAATGATCGACTTCTTTTTCCATATCCACATATTTTCAATTCAATTAATTGCGAATTTATTAACAAACAGTATTAAATTTTCGAAGCTTCATCTAATATTTTAGTCCTTAACACTCGTTTCTATTACTACTGATCTATACCTACCCATTTCTTCTCTATTTTTGATGATAATCTCTTTTTCATGAGAAGTTTCTTTCAGGAAGAATCCTAAATCCTTCTCGTATTACTTTTGCTTAACTTCTCTCTTATGCATTATTTATATAGCCAAAGGTTAATTACATCATATTAAGCAAATACATCAGCAAATTTTTGTCAAATTGTCAAAATTTGACAGCTTTACCCTTTAAATCGAGAGAACAGTTGTTAGAGCAGACGGATATTGGTGGAGAAAGCTTTACAACTCGAAACGTTCTTGAACATTTCCAAGAATCATTATGCTCTGCTAGTACTATGATTATTATACACAGAAGATATGTTTATCTACCAAAAGCCTCTTAAATGTACGTAATTAATAGAAATCAAGAGACTGTACGGGATGCTAATTACTGATTAATTTGATATGAAATTAATGAGATAATACAAAGACTCTAATTACCGATAGGTCGAAGTGATGAACAGTAAGCGGGAGCTGTATTGATAAGATGAGATATCAGGGTGATTAAATTAGAGCAAAGCAATTTTATAAAATGAGATAACTCAAAGGAAATTCAATTTTCTCATTTAATATCTTAGCTGCATTATTGATTTTCAATAATGATTTTTAATATTTACTTGTTATAGGAGACATGATGGATAGGTTCAACTTCATATTCCCTATGGATTCCAACCTTTTTGACTGTTTGCAGTGATTCACTTTCTTGTTTCAAATTAGAAGATGAAATCCCAACCGAGAATTATCACTAATTTTGCTAAGAACGATTTGTCTGCGATAATCTAATTCCTCGATCATCACTGCTGTCATCTGGTGCTACTAGCTAAGACCATTTTAGAAAAGTAGTCTTGAGCACCTTCACTAGTTTTAACATGCCAAAATTTTTGGGCTCTTTTGATAATCTCTTCATTCATGTGAAACAAGTTCCTTTTTTGGGCCTAGGTAAGAGTATTTTCCATTAATGAGGTAAATTAGCTTGACACTTGAAAGGTAAAATAAGAGAAATGCTTTTTTGGAAGGAATGCTTACATATAAAGCTTTCAGATGTTTATAAATTACTAAATAGTATTCCTTCAAATAGCTTACTTGAAAAATTGCTGTAGAATGTTTTACTAACAGTTCTGTCGTCTGCAATGCTAGTGTGAACTTTTTAGTTGACGTGAAGTGTTCTTTAAAACTTAAATCACTTTAGACACATATTCCATACAATCAATATATTGCTTCTACAACTGATTGGTGAAAGATGTCAATATCGACTGATTCGAATTATCATATAGCAATAATTTGATCAAAACCATACTTTTCTAAACCATGATTTTTTGCAATCGTTTAACTGATAACGTGATAAAATCAAGAAATTAAAGAACAAACTACTTCTTCGGAAGACTAAGAATAAAAATAGGCCAAGTCAAGGAAGCTAAAGGCTTCAACAAGGAAAGGAAGGGAGTAGTACAATTTAGTATGCGCTACTGTTGCGGAGGAGTATAATATCTCAAAAAAAAAAAAGAGCCAAAAATAATTTCCGAGCTTTTGTTATCATCAAGAAGCAACCAAAAGATCAATTAATTATTACAGCAAATGAACTTATCTATCACTTAGAATTAAGAAATAACATTACGTACATGACTGGATTCAGCCACAAAGGGATGTGACAGGAAGTCTTAAGATTTTTCTTCGCTAAGATTATTTAATCTATTAACCTTCAGCAGTTTTTACTCTCTATTATAAGTATATATATATATGTATGTGTGTGTTTTGTGCTGTAAAAGAGCAGCAGTGATTAATCTGAAGCAGAAAACAAAGCATAGCAGAGCTAATTAATTATCTGTTTACTTTAAGCTCAGTCAAGCGAAGTTCAAAATGTTGTAAGCTATTGTTATTGGAAAATTCATATTTGTTTAACGAGTAAAAAGTGAATTGAATTGCTTGAAATTGAATTATTCGTTATGTTATTTAATTTTATTTGTTTTTCGTCTAACTAGTTCTAAGTTTCAAAGGAGTTCCTTGAGTACAGAATATTTGTAAGAAAATAGTTTTAAGTAAAAATGACAAAGTTCTTTTTCCCATTACTTGAAATTTTTTTGTTTGGAACTATGCTTATCTATTTTCAAATTATTAAGAAATTATCTATTAATTTCAACAAAAATCTAACAGTTAAAGACTGCACTGAATTTTGATTAGCCTTAAAACTTTCCTGAAATTTACTACATTTTTTTCCAAGTGACTTCTAATAATCAAATTGTCTTGCTTATCATTTATTTTAATGCACAAACTTATAAGACAATTTAAAAAGAAAAAAATAAAAATAAAAATGATCAGGATAAAGGGAACGATTTGCATCATAAGAAATCAATTATGAAATCATCTTTATGATTTTAATTTACATTTAGGAAAAGTTGCTTGATCATTTAAATTTCTTCAAGAAAAACGGAAGAGATAAATTTCCAAATGAGATCAACTGTTTCAAAAATAAACTTAACAACCTCATCACTCTCTTATTACTCCTCTTACTCAAATACTTCACGTATCAAAAAAAAAAAAAGACTATAGCTAATATCCGTGATCACTTCCTAGTACATCAACAATATCCATTAACGTATTATATCCTCCATTGACACTAATGGGTTTTTCACGCTGCTCTGTTAAAAAGTTTTTTTTTTTATCATAGTACCTTTGATGGCAATTCTAAATGGAGAATAACAAAGTTCTTTAACGTAAAATACTCTTTGATAAGAAAGTTTTTATAGAATCCAAAGATTCACTGCACTTTCTAAATTGCAAATTTCCATTTAGGTACACATCCGTTACTTCGTGAATAAAGATTGAATGGTTCGAGAAATTTCAGAATTCACTTGAAGAAATTCCTCCAAAAATTCACACTTCGGCTTCATTATTGTGCGAATCATTTGCTGTTACTTTCTAAAAGTTTGTTGAGAGAATGTTTCATCCTGTCTTTTGGACTCTTTTCCAACATCATTTTCGGTCTAAACATGCCAAACATTCAATAGTGTGCTTGAGTGTGGTATGAGTTATCCAAGCAGGATATTGTAGGATGTTCGAGATCACACAATCACATGATATAATGTTTTCCATATATTTCCATCGTCATTATCATCGAAAAGTCATCCACTATCATTATTACATTATAATGTGTGAAACTTCTTCAAAAACTCTCGAGAAGAACTCTATTAGATTGTAATTGATTAAAATTCTTGCACGATAATTAGTGATTCGTTTTCAGGCTTTCGTCGAGATTGAGTCTTGATATCATTAGAGAAAGCCTTGGAAGTTTTATCTTTGCTACCGTCAAAAAATAAATATAGCAAAAAGATAGATCTTTAAGATTTAGAGAACACTTCGCCTGCACACTTTCTATGAGAAAAGTTAAAAGTTTTATTACTCAATGCACTATAATTTAAAAAAAAAATCGAAGAGTTTTCTTTTGAATACTGGAGAAAATAACAACAGCGCTTCATCAATACTTTCAACTCTTCATTATATTTGGAGAAGGATTTGAAATTTAAAATCAAAATAGGCTAAATTCTTAGCTCCTATGTACTGTTTGACTTCTACTAACAATATTTAAAATACAACCTGAAATCATTCGATAAAACAAACTTAACGTGAACTTTCGCCTTCCTTGGCTTTTTATTCACTTCAGTTTTCTTCTCAAAATTCCTGTATTCACTTACTGGACCATTTTTAAGCAGAATGTTTTGAATATTACTTGATAATTTCATCCTAATATGAATTAGAGTTAAGTTTTATTCCTCAAATTCGAAGTAATATTTGGTGACTTGAACATTTCTCTGTGAGTTTTCCTAAGTTTAAAAACATAAAAGTAGTGTCTTTTTTTCAATCATTCATTCACTTACTGCTTTGTAGAAACATTTCACTTCCAGCATTACAGTAGTATCTGCTACGAAGTTTATTTAGATAGCCAATCAGAAATGTCTCACATTAAGTTGAGGTTCGACCGGTACAGGACTAAGTTCATTTCAGTGCAAGAAGAAAAAGCAATGCAAGCAGCACCGTCAGCACCTATTGATGCATCCAAATTTGTTGCATATGTCACCGAACGACGGAAAAAAAGGATTTTATTTAAAGGCGAATATATTGTGAGTTTCTTGAAAGGTCACATTGCACGAGCAGCAAGCACACACATTTGACCTTGTGCGGTCGTCTATGCAAATCGGATAAAGCAATTCAGTACAGTTGACAGGGTTGATCAGTTTGGAGCAAGATTAGCCGTAAGTTAGTCAGCAGATCCACTTTCTACTCCATCTGATGTCTCATTTCCTCTCTCCAATAGGTGACCTGGGCTTTACGTCTTTCTTCTTATTTACTATGAGACTTCAACTCGTTCAAGAAAATACAAGGAATTGTCAAAAGTCTGCAGATGATATTGCGTTCTGTGGACCCGATCAAATGTCGATGTGATATTGGTCAAGCAATGGGTTCTCGTAATCAATTTCCCGACACAGTGCCGTATGATTACAATCGTGTCATACTACGCAAGCTCCCTGGTGACAAAAATTCTCATTACGCCAATGCCAGTTATGTTAATGCAAGTTTCTAATCCATCAGTTTTCATCTTAGCTAGATGTTGGTTGTTAGTTGAGTAATTATGATGGCATTGAACATTACAGGTTTTAAAATATAAAGTTATGATTTTTTAGTTCTCCTGCATTACTATCCGTTCATAAGACGAATTTTTGTTGCACCTTCTTGACTTAGCATTTCTTTGATTAAAATTGGTTGCTACAAATAACACTAGTCTCTTTTTGTTAATAAGCTACGACTTTTTCTTGATTTTTCAATTTTTGTTTTAAAAGAAAAGAATAAGCTTAATCGGAACATTTTGTTTAACAACTGCATTGAATTTCTGAATGCTTTTCATTTTCCATTCTTTTTAAGGAAAAAAAAAGCTGAAAGTAGTGAGGAGAATGGATGATAGTGACTGGATAATACTGATAATACTCTTGATACTCTTCATTCAGAGTTGGCTACGAGAAAAAGCTTACGTCGTAACGCAAGCTGTAAGAACCAAACCTGCCATAGCAGAATTTTGGCGATTGGTTTGGGAGCTTGGCTCAAATTGTATTGTTATGTTAACTAAAGTTTTTGATTTTATGCGGGTTGGTTTGTTTTTGAAATTTTCCAGCTAAATTAATTTGTTTCCAGCAATTATTTATCCTTAATCCCAAATAGTTTCCGATAGTGAAGCACACTGAATGCTATTCCACTGAAGTAGATTTTTTTATCTTTTTTTTTTAACAAATTATCCTGGATTTTGGCATGATTATACTTTTCATTGCAACTGGATAAAGACACTAGGATCTAAGCATGGACAAATGCATGAAATTACGCTTTCAAAATGAACATTTCATGGTGAAATTACTTTATCGAAATACACCACAGAATTCAAAATTAATTCCTTTAAATAATTATTATAGGTTATGTGCCTTCAATATTGGCCTGCTACTTCCAGTGAATATGGCCAAATCGAAGTGGAAACCTTAGAAACCAAAAGTTATGCTCACTTTGTAAGTTTAGAAAAGCACTATTAAATCAGCATATCTTTTTGTTCAATAATTTAATAATATCTCGGAAGGAACGGCTCAACTTTTTCTAAAGCTCTGAACTAAAAGTAAGTCTTATCTCTTCATTACAAAATTAGGATCGCCATATTTCAATCACCTTAAAATAAATTTTGGGAAGGATTTGTGCAAAGTGAATAAGAAAATCGGTAATTGGAACTTCATCGTATTTATAATAGCACAGGATTTTGAAGCATCTTCTCCAGCGATTCGGTTTTAAGAAAAAAAAAAAAGGTGAAGGATGAGTTTGCAGGTAATTCGTACGTTACGATTGTCGAAAGTGGATCCGGATGTGGGTCAGCAGACACGTGTCATCAAGCATTTTCACTTCACTGAGTGGGAACTGGACAGTTTGCCGTACATTAGCGCTTTCATTGAATTGCGTCGACGAGTGCGCCAGTATACCGAAAAGTGCCGTGCCGATGCTCCGATTGTTGTGCATTGCAGGTTTGATTGTTCCTATCATTTTCAGAATTTGGGAGATCTCATTAAAGGACGAAGTCCCTAGAAGTTCAGACTTCGGGATTAGAGCTTATATTCTGACTTGATTGGGACATAAGATTATTGAATACTGTGACATGTATCAGTTAGGAACATGAAACATTTTTAATTCCTTTGAAGAAAAGCATCAGCAGGGATTAAGTTTACTGCAAAAAAGTCTAGAACATGAGGCAGGTATCGTTATCGGATTCTGAATGGCAAGATTGAGTTCTTTTGTCAAATTTTGCATCCAAAACGATACCTAAAATTAAAATAAGTGTCATAAATAGGTTCGTCTTGCTGATGAATCAGAGAACAAAAATGCAATACCATTACATGACTGGTAATATGCCTCTATTTTATACTAAAATAAAATGCATTTTAAATGGAGTCAGAAACGAGAAATCTAGTGAACGGAGAAGGAGAAAGAAGAGAAAGTTTTTAGTTTTTTCAAGATCGGCTGTCAGCAAGTTTTCCTTCTTACAAATAACTAATATTATTTTTAAATCAACAAAACTTGAAATAGTGAAGTGTTAAAAAAATTTGAAATCACCTGTTGGCTTGTGTAATTCGCAATAAAATGAACGGCTTGTTGACCGTACCCGACAGCACATCGTCGAATGAGCACATCAGTCGTACATCTGATATCACATATCAGCAAACGACATCGATGTGCAAACCCTTAAAAAATCAAGCATAGTTTTTTGCACCCAGAAGTTGATTGGGACTGTTGAATAGCTTCTATATTAGTCTCAGGTAGCCAGAAAAATAATGAAAAAAAAAAAACTAATTGCACTAAAAACATTACATTATTACTACACTGACCAATAATCGTATTATCAAAAGGTATGTAGGGACCACATTTTTTTGCCCCACATTCTCGTCTCAAAGTTGGAACTGCATGCCTATAGCAAGGCAATAAATAAGCCATCTGGAAAAAAAAAGTTACATCATTGTTTGAAAATTACTGTTTTAATGTATCGCAAGTAGACAAACATATTGAAAGGATTCTTTCTTAATTGTAGAATGATAGTTTTCAATTAAATTAGTTAAGCCGTTGAACAATTGAAATAAGCAGCGTGACATCGTCATTCTATGCTGTATGAAAAAGTGGTATGGAATTTCCTGCGCAGATCTTTTGAAGATCTCGAGTGTTGAAGATTTTCAGTTTAGTCTCTCTAGTGACACCTGTTCCATGCTTGTCTCTCAACTGCTATTCATATTTTTTCAAAACATGAGCAGTGACCTGACCTCTTCGTAGTGATGTTTGCAAATGAAATCATGTATATTGAATTGCACCGTGAAACCACAACTACGCAAGCACCAATTATGCTCATCGTCTAGACGACAGAATAATTTAAGATCATTTTCATCTACTAGTGGTGGTACACCGATACTGCCAAAGGCAGTGTGCAGCTGAAACAGTAGCACGAAACAAGTGGCAATTCAAGTCAGTTTTTATTCTTTTCTAGCAGTAGCTGCAATGATCTTGTTTTCGTTCTAGGTAGATTGAAAGCAGGCAAAGTTAGATAAGCTGGATAGAATTGCAAAGATTTCTCAGCTTTTTGTTACCGGAAATTCTTCCATTTTTCTTAAGGAATAATGCTCTGTTCATCGCCCACCCCTCAATTTCCTCATAGACTAATTTTTAAGTGGCAAAAATTTTACATTTTAAATTATTCATAGATAATGCTCTCCCTATACATAAAGTCACTGAAATACCTTGACCATATCAAGTCCGAGGCGCAAATTTTTATTACATTTATTCTGGCACATTTTTTCCCTCAGCTGTTCCAAGTCTGTCAACTTCCATCGTCCCCATCGAAGTCGCAATCGTTCTTCTTCCTTTTCTAGATTAGATTCAATTTGTGCTAGATCAAATGCTCGCTCACGTCTAACATTGTTCTGTAGAGCCAACTCTAGAAACTGCCTAATTTGATTAAAAATATTAATTAGCCAATTTTTACAAATAGTATGTTGAACTTATTCTTATATAACTTTCAGATATTGAATTTTGTGTAAAATAAGTTTATTATTTAAAGATGATCATGAATATTGGGCGAATACCCAAAATTTACTTCACTATAAGAACTTGAAGCTAAGCAATATGGCCTATAAAATAATATACTCTGCAAATTATTCACTGTTAAATTTTTTAATTTAAATGCCTAAATTTTTTGAATCCAGTGGTGAAGAAAAATAAAAGCATAAGACATATTGTGCTGTAAGGTTTTCAATGGAAAGCTTTTATAAAGTAACAGAATATCTAATTATATATTATTTTTAAGCTTTCTCTAGGAATTATTTGGAAAAATTTGAAGTTTAGCTATTTAATATTGATATTTTGAAATTATTCTAAGTGTAAATGATTGCATCTACTGCATTACTCTTTTACTTCCTCCATGCAATTAATTAATTAATGAAATGGAAAATGAATTAAACATTCTATTGATTTTCGTCTTAACTTTCACATTTTTTTTTTTTTTTTTTTGTTTTTTTGTTGCTCATAGTGAACTACTTCATCGCTTTGAAATATTGCAGAAAAATAATCACACATTCAGTATTGGTTCTAATATTTTCTAGATTGCTGAGAATTATAATCAGATGAAATCGAGATGAACATTTCTGGATTCTAATAATAATCTAGTTTATTTATTGGATAAGAACACTAACTTCTTCTTCTCACCAAAATTAATTATTAAAAATTAGAGCTAATTTAATTGGATTCATGCATTGGACTATTGTAATTAGCTAAGCATGAATTATTTCATTTGAGAGAATACAGAATTCCTGCCTGTTGCATAGATTTCGATAGTGATTGAATGAAAGAGTAGTATATAAGCAAATTTCACATCAGATCGTCGACAATTCATTGCAGCAAATAATTTTAATTTAATTGCTGTCTCAATATTGTTCGACGAAGGTTTGCAGCTGTACCATTTTCGTTTCCCTTTCTTAACATCAATTAGATTAGATTGATTGCAATCGTTCTTGTCAGAGTTTTTTTTTTTTTTCCACAGATACATAAATTAATTTTTACAATGTATGTAAAGAACAAAGAAAATGATGACACAGTCTGAGGTAAGCTTATCAGCAAACTTGTTCACAGTTCAGCAGAATTATCTCTACTTGGAACACAGATCCTATGATGTCTATCTTAGAAATTGGAATTGGCAAAAAATTTATATCTGACATTTACGGCGCTATCAGGCTGTTTTGAATTCTGTGACTTTATCAGTCTAGTTGCGCCTTGCAGTATCTTTGTGCAGTTTTTGTGTCTTGTGTACTTTTGCTGCTTCACTTAGTTAAGAATTTAGTTTGTAATAAGCAACTTGAATTATAAAATGAAAACTTCCAATTAATTCATACTGATTAGAAAATATTGAATTATGATGCTGCATGTAAATAATTTAATTCCATGTTTATATATATATATATATAATTTGTTCAAAGCAGTCTGACCAGAACCACTTGATTTTTTATTAAAAATCAGTAGATTTCAAATTAGCATAATAGTTTCATTCTGAATAAAATATATCTAGAAATACTTTTTTTATAATCTAAAATTGTAAGAAGTCATTTATGTAGAATTCAATCAGTCATTTCATTATTTCATTGCAAATAAAACTTGCTGCCTATGGTTTTTCTACCTAAATAAGGAAATTGATGGTGCAGTTAGTAATTAATTAAAATTAGAAAGAAAAAGCGGAACTGGGAGCATGAAATTTTCTTTCAAAGCTAATAATTTACAAAGAGTGTAAACTTTCTTCTCCAGATGTCTCAAAAAAAAAAAAAGATTCAAGTTTACTACAGTTTTTTTCTTTTTTTTCTAACTTTCGGCTAATTGCCTGCATATGGTATTGGATATTATATTATCTCTAGTCTTACATCTGTGATCCTGTTGTTAAAAGCTCTAATTTTTAGAAATGATGAAATACAGTACGTAATTTTCTACCGATGTAAGACTAGAGGTGACATAGGTTAAGACAATTAGGATTAGCATAGCTTTTCATTACTTATTATCTTCCGCAAGTAACAGTATAAAAAGGAAGTATTAGGGAAGCAATATGAAGAGAAATTAAAAACAGAAAATTTAGTTGTCGCTATAAATGGCAGAAAAATAATTTCTTTTCTTTGCCGTAACCAGCTTTCTTCTTCCACCCTCGTCCATTGCTTTTGTCGCATAATTTCTGTTTAACATGGAACAAAATATTGTTTGTAACAAATTGGTAAGTGAAAATTGAGGAAGAATAAGACGAAAATGAAAATTGAAAAAAATAAATAATTTTTGTTTCAAAATTAACTGGTTTTGGCTAAATCATGAATGAAATCGAAATCGAAAATAGCCTTATGAACAAACAAGGAGTAAAAAGAAACATGGAACAAAAAAAAAAAAGTAAAAGTTAAAAAGTGAAATATGAAGAAAAAAAAAGACTCAACTAAGCCCCTTACCAATAATAACTAAGAATTAATAAGCATGTGATAGCAAATGAATGGAATTGTGCAAAATCTCATCTTACAAATGGTAAGGAATAAGAAGGGAAAAAATTCGACGGAAAGGAGAAGGACAATTCTGTTTATTTTCAATTAAATAATTAGTAAATAAGGATACTCATTCAAAACAATTGTTCGAATAGTTCTATTCTAGGAAGACTAAAACTTTAATCATTTCCCTCAAAATTCATAAAAAAAACTTATGATAAGACAAAAAAAAACTCCTTTAAAATTCGAATAATTCGAAGGGAGATGAAGAAATTATATGAATTTTCAAAAAAATTTCCTAAAAATCTAAAAAAAAGAATCATTAGATCTACATTTTTATTCTACACTCTAAGATGTTTTGTTATTTATTTACTTAATACAATGTTAAATAGTAAGTTATTTTTTTCTATTTACAAAAGTACTCTAAATGTATTCATTTTTAGAGCTATGCTTAAAAATTGTTGTTGTCTGAAAAGTGTGAAATCTCAAAATGGAAACTGTTCTTTTTCGCACGATTTCCAACAAAAATGTATTACTGTTTAATTAAAATCTGTAATGTTTTAACTTATGCATTATATTTATTCGAAATCTAATGGAATTGGATTTTTTTAAATTAAAATTTTTCGTACTAACTAAGTGGAACTAAAATCCCAGGAGTGCGTCATTGCAGAAATTGCGTTGTTGAAATGCTAAATAAAGTACTAAAATATTAAATTACATTTTGATTGATTGATATTGTTTATAGGGTCATAGAAGTAATTAAGCTTAGTTGTAGCAGGCAATAAAGTGTGTGAAAATTTTGTTGCTCTTTTTAATCACTAAATATGAAGTGGAGCAAAAATAAAGATGCAAAAAAAGTAATGAACCGAATTGCCTAGTTTGCCATGCCGGAATTGCTCATCCGTTTCCGTTTCATGCTTTGCGTAAGTATCTATATACACAGACCGATATTTAAAATATATATATTTTTTTTTCATCTTTTCAGTGATATTATCGTCACAGTGCTTCTGAAATGTGAAGCGCTTGATTCTTTTCATTCGAAAATTCTTCTATCTTTTTGAACTTAACAATATATACCTCATATACCTCATGCTAATTTTTGTTACTCCCTAACTTCAGTTGCAACTCTAGCATTACAATAACTTTAAGATCATAGTCGTAGCCCTTAAAAAACTTCAAACTTCAAAAGTATTATGAAGAATAATATCTTTAAAAAAGAATAACCTTCGATAGCTTTTATGGAAAACAAGTTAATTATAATTTAGATGGTATTCAAAATATTGGTTAATTTATGTAAAAAAAAAGAAAAAGTTGGAGTAAATTGGAACTTCAACTTCTGATTGTTAAGCAGACGAAAATCACGGACTTGGATATCAATATAGCTTTCTAAGAACAGTTTTGTGAAAAATTTTTATAGAAATTTGTGTGGAATATTTAATCACTTAAATAAAGAATCGTTGATTCAGGATAATCGAAAGCAAATCACAGCAGTCTAGAATTTCAACAAGCATGCCAGAGAAATTTTTTCATTTGTGGAAAAATCGAAATAAAATCATGCGTATCGTGACAAGATACAAGATATTAACAATAGGAAAAAGTAGCAAATTGAATTTTACGATACAATTTTGACATTACCTTGAAATGATCGATTCACTAAGTTGCAGAGCTAATTCAGATCTAGTCCAACTTCATTTCATCGGATATGAAAAAACTCTCCTTCTTGGTTTCAAATTAGACGGAAGACAACAGTATTTACCCTCTCCAGCAACTGATTCCTGGCATTCCTCTTTCCTTGTCTATCAAATACCAGTTTGAAGAGTCTCAGTCTCGCCAACCAGTCTTTCACTTCTCTTGTTTTTCCTCTCTGATCAAGTTTCGAAATTTCCCTTGCTCATTACTGCACTTCACAGTAAATGCTCGTTAGAATTTTATAGCTTTTATGTTGGCATTCAGTGGTTTAGAACTAAAAGAAATTTTCATGCATAAAAGTTAGATGAAACGGTAGGAAAAAAATATAAACGGAAATCGATCAAACAATCATTCTCCTAAAAGTGATTCATTTTGCAGTAACGGTGGCGGTCGGAGTGGTGCATTTTTAGCATTGGATGCTAATTTGGAGCTTCTGAAGAAGACTGGACAGATTGATGTATATGAATATGGTAAAATATTGATCAACGCTCGACCTCATCTGATTGATTCTGTGGATCAATATCAGTTCATCTATGATGCTCTGGCCGAGGTTGATCCTGCCAAAATGAATTTTGAGCTTACATTCTAAGTTTATGTCACGATTCACTGATTTAACTCAAAAAAAAAAAGAGTTTTCAATGAACTGTGATCAGAATAAAGTCATGGAGTTGTTCTTGGACAAATGTAAGTTCGATTGCACTTCAGCTTACCTGGTGGCTTCAAAACTTCAACTTCTGGCAATCCTAACTATTGTTTCCACCTGCACTGTGTAATATTGCAAAATAATTTAGGCAGTGTTATGCAATATTGAACCCATCGAAATGTGGAAATTGAAAAAGAGAAGTAGCATGTACAAAGCGAAAAGAAATCGTCAAGTAATGGAAGCACAGGTTGCTGATGAAGCTAAGGTAAATGGGATTTCCTTACTTTCCCCTCACCTTTTTTTATAGTATAAGATTTGTTGAAACAGCTTTAAAAAAATATGGGATTGAAAGAGGAATTTTCAAAATTTCTCTTGGAACATCAGTTCCGTTTAATATTCCAAATTTTTACAGCTACTGGTGATGTTGACCCCTACCTTGAGGATAGGTGATTGTGCTGGCGGTCATCGGTTAGAAAACCGCGGTAAGAACAGAGACGTCATGGTGGTGCCACGTAAGTCTTTCCGTCGACTAACACGTTTCCTGTTTTTTAAAGTCCTTAATAAGCATTCCTAAATATCCTCGAACATTCATCAAGGCATACAATTTCACTTCATACTAAATCTCTTTTTTGACATAAGTAAAAGGAATGCAAATATGCTTTACCTTACGTGAACTCATTTCAGCAGATCATGCGAGGCCGTACTTGCAAACGCTACACGGTGAAAGCAAGGACTACACTTATATCAATGCTGTTGAGGTGGATGGTTTCAAACGGAAAAATGAATTTATTGTAACGGAATGGCCGAAAAACTCAACGCTGGATAGTTTCTGGACATTGGTATTCGATCATAGTTGCCATACAATCATTAATTTGAGTAATCAGGGACGTTCTCGAGTTAGTTTTAGTTCGTAAATACTTTTAAAAAACAGTCGAATCAACTAGCATTACTATTTTCTGTCAAGTTTACTTATTTATTTGATATGAAGCTTTGCAGATTATTCACTTATTTCCGAAAAGAACTCCAATTTCGTAAAATTTTGGTTATAGGCTTATCCAACATTCCTACACAACAGAGGAAGACATACATACGGGCCTTTTGTTGTTGAAATTTTGAATCATCATCAGTATCCGTCGATGACTTCACACATGGTTAAAGTTATGAAAAAGGTAAATCTTCGAAGAATGGAGGTAATATCTTGCTATGTAGCAGAATCAGTGTATTAAAAATCTTTGTATGCAACTATCTTCACATTCTAAAGGAAGTAAAATTCATTTCTTTCATACTTTTTTCTTTCTACCATTCTTTTTTCAATATCATATTTTTTTTTACAAGAAGTAACTCGGATTTTCTAGCTATTCTTTTTTTTTTTTTTTTTACACTAGTTTTAGGATGTCACAGTCTATACTTTTCAAACTTTATCTTCAGTGGACCATTTATTTTACTCCTATTTTATTTTACTTTCCAGCAATACTATCATACGGTACGGTTGATACCGCAACTGAAGAATACTGTAGTTTTTAGGAAATCCCAAAAGACTATAATTTGTTTGGATCGAAAATTTCTTATATGAATTTCAATTGTTCCTTTTTTTTTTTTTTTTTTTTTCTGCGCAAAATAAATAGAGAAGTTTGTAACATTCTGAGCAGTACTCCTGAGAGGATACATTGTAATTGAGAAATAATAGTGTTATAGTGATTCTTGGCTACTTGCACAACTTTTCCTTTGCAAATATCTTTTTTCACTATCTTGCTTACTGGCACATTTGTGAAGGTGTCGGGCGAGACTCAAAATGAATCAAATTCCTTTATTCTCAACGATTTTGATAAGGAAT
Source organism: Setaria digitata (assembly GCA_003640385.1). Taxonomy (NCBI): domain Eukaryota; kingdom Metazoa; phylum Nematoda; class Chromadorea; order Rhabditida; family Setariidae; genus Setaria; species Setaria digitata. The sequence continues at coordinate 28,777 of RCAB01000073.1, read as the reverse complement.
GTTATTATCAGTTGCTTCATCTCATCCATTCCGCTTCAAAAATAAAAAGCGACGGAACAGGCAGAATTTAATTTTGATTTTTTTTTCCAAAACTATAGATTGAGAACTAAATTGGAAAAAAGAGTATTATGTGGATAAATGTAAACATTGCTAATTACTCAAGTTAGCGGTGATAATTGATAACTGATTCTAATTCCACTAATCATAAAATTTATTCTTACAGGTTTCTCAAGATTCATATCCTTTATTATTGTAACTCTGTTAAATCTCAGTTAGTAAAAATCGTTTCCAGAAAGTTTTATTTCTCGTAACAATCTTCTTTCTTTTGAAAGTTCTTATTCTCTCACCACTACCCACTTGTTGTGTTTAAGTCACAGTTCTGAAATGAGCACAAGACTGAATAGCCGATTGAGAAAGTCGTACCATCAGACCATTCGAACATCAGCCGAAAAGTCCATTATCCCCAGATCACTACATCCTTCCTATTTTAGCCTTATCTAAATAACATGCAGTTCTTATAGATTTTAATTTTAGAATTTCCTTTTGCAACTTGCCGAATGCATCGTGACAGCCGCAATTATTCCATTTAAAGTCTTCAGTTGAGAAAATTACAGTTGGCACTCTGTCTCTTTCCTAATTCCTAAATCATTTATGGTGATTCAAAGTGCTTTTCGTTCTTAAGTTAATTTTTCTTTCAGTTAGTCAGAGCACATGAGAAATATCTCTTTTTAACTGTTGAGACAAAAAGATGCACTAAAAATTTAAAGAGCCTTTTTGAATGCTGTCAACACCAGCGCGAGTATGCAAAAATGTTAGTTGACCTTGGAAATCTCGAAGTGAAAATTAAATTTCAACAGATTTACAACCAAATTTTAACTCTAAGCATAAAAATAGAGCAGTTCTCATAATCCTCTTATTAAATCAGAATTTCAATTAATATCACTACTGCTAACTGTGCGTATTAAAATGTATTTAACAAAAATATCTACTTATATTCGTTTGACTCTCTGATCGAGAATTTAAATATAACATTCTAATGATACTGTAGTTTCGCAGTCTGAAAATAAACTGACTTTCATAACTTAAATGAAATGCAAATTAAATTTAAAGTCGATTTTCGTTTCGCATAATCTTTTTTTCTTTTTTTGAATAATGGCAGTTCTGTGCTTTGCAATGAGATATGCAGTGCATCAAGAACTCGGGTACTTGAAAACATTTGAATTAATATGAGGAGTTGAGGAAAAAAAATTAATAAGAGGAAAAATTCCGACAAGCGAACAAGTTGCTACTGAAAAATGAACTGTGCTTAATAAGTGGAAAATGAGGAATGATATTTCATGAGTAAAAACCATTTCACCTTAATTAGTTGCAGTATTGTTTGGATATTTGACAAAAGTATTGTTGAATGGCACATACATTGCTCTGCTTAATTTTATTAAAATTATTTTCATTTTCATTCTGCTTTAATTTCGTCTTTTTTCTTTCATAAATCTTTTTTTTTGTTTATTAATTCTCTTTGTTTATTTTTGAAATGTAGATTTCATCCTTTATCTATCTTACAATTGCATAATTTACTACTACATTCATCTTTGCCTGAATTGTCACATAAATATATAACTTGAGTAACTTTCTTCCTCCTTTTTTTTAGTCAGAGTGCATAAGTGCCTTTCTTGAAAGAGTGTGACTATAAGTGGAAAAAATTTAATTAATAAAAAGCAGCTGCTCAAATTATTTTCATTAGTACGTGAACTTTTTCCATCTTTTAATTCTAGCTCGTTTTATTATGCTCGTTAATGAACAGGCTTAACTTTATCCTTCAGTACTATTATAGCTATCTTTGTCTGAAATTCTGGTTCTTTTTAAGGTAATTTGAATTAAAACTGAGTCTAGAAACTAATTCCTTACACTTTATGCCATTGAATAATTATTTAATAATTTTAAACATTAGATGAATTGTTGTACGTTTTATTGCTTGAAATTCGTTCCTTATTTAAAATATTGCTTAAAATAAAAGCGAGCAGCTTATTCTAGAATAATTTCAATCATTTAAAATGAGACTAAAATTATTTTTTTCATTAAACTCATGTGTAAAATAATAAGACAAATATAAAAATAAAATAAAATAAAATAATAAAATGATGAAAAATAATAAAACAAAAATAAAATAATGTAAAATAATGTTAATTTAGGATAAAATCAATAGATAAGATCGAATGGACGAGCTTTCTCTGAATTCAGAGAAAGTTTATCTGTTGCAAATGAATTTGATTAACTCCATCAATTTATCACTCAGTAAAAAAAAAAAAAGAAGTTCTTCATTTTCAATTTTTCAGTTATTTATGATCTCAGAAATAATGGCAAACGGTTCTAATCAGCAGCAATTAGAAGCCGAAGTTAGGATATGTTGTGTTATACAGGTAATAACGCTTCAGTAGAACCAGTGTTCAGAAGTTGATTGGCTTCTTATCTTTAATTTATCCACAGAACTGTTACTTCAGTTTTTTTTTCTAAAAAAAAGAAAAAAAAACAAATTTTTGATTCATCAGGAAGGAAATGGGGTCGAAAAGCGAAAATAGCAACTTAAAATCACTGCTAGTTCTTGATTTTCCTCAAGTTTGAAGAGTTCTAACAGATCTTTCTCAATTTTCTGCTCTAATCTTAGATCAGGATGTGGCCGATTGAAAACAAAGTACCACTGTCAACATCTGGCCTTATTGATATAATAAAAATGGCACGGAGCTGGAGGAAACGTGCTCCGGAACGGCCTGAAACGAAACCGACCATTGTTATGTCGCAGTGAGTACCTAGATCTTTTTTTTTTTTTTTTTTTTACTGCTGATAGGCTATGTGATAATCCAGGAATAGACAAGAAAGAAAAGATGCTCTCTTATACAGACTAAGACTAAGAGCTTCAAACTCACCTCAGCAATGAAACAAAATCAAACTTTTGTTTAAAAGTCATTTCACTGAATTTAAAAATTGTGACTTAGATCAGAATTTACTTTCCTCTTCTGGAAAACTCTTTTCGTTCCCTGGAATTTCTGGCATAACTTAGTTTCTGATATGTTTAGCGATTAGAGCTAAATTTCACAAATTCTGTTGAAATTTGAATTATTGAATGTGGATCAGATTTGTAGGATTGCGCATCATAAATTGCCTTTCGAAATGATGAGACTTTGGAGGTGCCGCAGAGCCTTATCAGCAAAGAAACTGTCTTTTCAGCAGTTTCGAAAATCATATTTCCAGCAATGGTGTAAATCGCTGTGGCATTTATATAGCTGCAAACGTTTGTATCGATCAGATGGATATGGATCATGAAGTTGATGTCTTTCATGCCGTTAAATTAATTCGAATGAATAGGCCACAACTTGTTGACAGGGTTGGTCTCTTAGTGAGCCAATTTTTCATTTTAGCAAATTATAATTTCTTAATTACATTTCCAAGCTGAAGGAAAATGTTGTGAAGTATTGTCAATCTTGGTTGATACTCGATATATCTGCTCAACATTCTATTAGATATAATTTAGGCAAAGAAATTTTTCTTCAGTGTGACAGGAATGGATCAATTTTGGTTGAACTTTTTAGTTTCTGTGAATTAGGTGTGATTGCACAATTTTCTAACGGAAGTCAATAACGGAAAACAGCTTGTGGATTAGTTCCTAGATTTTAAGCATATATATATATATATTCGGACGTTGTTTTTCAATCCACTAGAGCTACATGAGAATAAGGAAAATTTATCTTTGAGAAACATTCTTGAAATGTCATTGATGTAATTTTTAAGATTTAATTTAGGACGAATATAAATACTTGTATGATTTGATGCTACACTGGTACATGACCAATCCGGATTACCGTATTTTTGATCAAAAGGAAGAATCGCGGGAGCTAATATCGCAGAATAATTCATTTCGTAATTTAATACGCTCTAATAATCCGATCAGTTTGGATGCTAATCATATCACTTGACATTGAATCGAACTCCAAATTGCCAACAAAAGGAATTTTGGTCATCTCATCGATTGGTACCAATTCTGATGGATTTCGTAAAGGATCCTGAAAAATTGAGAAAACGGAGTGCAGGAGAGATGGAAAAACAATGAAATGAAAAGGAAGATGATGATGGCAACACAGCCGAACGAAAAGTGAGCACTTTTCGACTTTTATATTGCTAATACGATTCAGGAGAAAACAATATAGCAACTCTTTGCCACCTGTCATTATTTCCCTAGCACTTCAAGTTTTCCTCAGCATTTTCCTATCAGAAATTTAGAGATTTTAAATTACATGAAACTTTTTTAAAATTACATGAACTGTTGGAATAGCTTGGAATAACTCGCAGTTTGAAGTGTACTAAATCAAAGAAAAACTGCCATTCTCATGCTCCTATGAGCGAAATTTAGCTTGGCTCAACTCTTCCACCTTGTTTTTGTTTTATCAAGAATTATCCAAGTTATCTACATCAATTGCAACAATAAGCCTCATAAAAATCGGGTCATTTTGTTTCCAAATCCTTGAATAAGTATCTCAACTCCCATGTTTTAAAAATTTTATTTCCACAATTATAAAGTTGTCGCGTTTCTAATTAGTATGAGGTTATGGAGAGCAAATTATTTATCTTCGCACATGATTTAAAAACTATTTAAACTTCGAATTTTCTCATGCAACTCTTCGAAAGTTTCAGAGCTTTCTTTTTTATATTTTTGTGTCATGACTACTTCTACTGTGCTTCACTAAATCGCTGCTCAAATGTCTTGTTTGAAATTTTAATTGCTCAATGCAATTTAGTTAAATAATTTTAGCCAATTGATCCAGTTCTATGCAATTTTTTCTTATAAACTATAAATTGATTTGTTTGTTGAAATCTTCAATTATTTTCCGCTTCAGCTACGAGCCGATCATCATTTATGGACTTTCTGGAGTTTACAAAATTTTATTTGTTATCTTAAAATTTGCGGCTTAAAACAAAACGGAAAGTTCCAATTTCAGTCATAAAAAGGGCAGATGATGTCATGGTGTCATAGAAGTGATTCTCAAAGCTATTATTTGAAAGACTAGCTGAAGCAAATTAGAAACACATTGTGACAGAAAAGTCAACATGATGCTCACATAATACGATAAATTTTTCTTGAAATTTCGATGAATGGGAACCTCCAAGCATTACTGACCAAGTATTTCTAAACTAGAAATTTTTTTTTTTTAGTTTCGATTCTAAGCGAAAATGCAACGTTAATCACTCATTACCCCTGCGATGCTGTTCTGAGATGATTTTTCTCGGCTGACCCAAGTCAGATATCCTCGTCAGTTGGTATATCTCCATTTTTCTCGAGATGGTGAAAATTTCTCGAAGTTCATCCGTTGCTTCTAATTTTCTTCTCTGTTTAATATGCGAATGTTATTATTAGCCCATTAGTGGTAGTAGAGTAGTAATGAAAAGAGGAATTTTATCTTCATTTTAACTTTGCTGTCTTTTTTGCATTGCACAGAAAATAGAAAATAAAGGAAATGTAAGAGAAAAAAAAAAGAAAGCTATCAAAATCCTTTAAAATTAATGTTGTTTCCTTATTGGATTTGTTAATTCTGACTAAGGAGTCAAGTTATACATACTCAACTGAATCCACTTATTAAGCTTATGTTGCCACCATGACTAGAATAGAGTATTAGTTTCTGAAGTGGAAGACAACACTATTACCATACTTTTGATTATCGATGGAGAAAATGGAACCACTCAGAAAACATTGGGAGAACTGTCTTTATCTAATTTATTTTCATCTTAATTTTATTGTCGAGAACATAATTTCCTCTACTTTATTGCCAGTGATCGAACTAACTTTGTGGGTACTTCCAGAGTAAGCCAGGAAAATTTTCCAGTCGAAATTTCTGAAAAAAAAAAAAACGTTTTTTTCCCGTACCGAAATTTCCCGTAAAAAAAAAAAACTGGACTTCTCCTTGCACCTCTTTCTCTCCAGTTTTCCTGTCTTTTCCGATTGCTGCCACAAGAAATACATACAAATAGCTCGTTCTGGCAAAGGTCATATTCGGTGACCATTCCTTTCTTTTGGAAATGTTGCAAACAGTGACTGTGCAAATTTATTCACGGCTTTGTAGCCCCGAAAAGACGAACTCTCATGAATAAGTTCTATCCTGCTGAGACAGATTCATCTTGGCTGTTTTTTCCTCTTCTTACTTATCCATTCACTGCTTGTTTCATTTCTTTCGACTTTAGTTCCTACTATCTTTCTCACCTTCCACAAACAAGAGACATCTGTAGTTGTCCGTCCACGCATCTTTCGGTCATCAGGATGGAATTCAGCTAAAATTTCACTACTCTGTAAACGAAAATAATTTAAGTGAATTAAAATGATCAATACAAGGACAATGGGAGACACTTGGATTACATGTCAGGTTGTCATTTGGCTAGTTCAGAGTGTTACTGATTCTTTCAGCTATCACTTCTATCCTACTAAACACGACATTTCTCTCTAGAAATATTTCGCCTCATTCATCCACCATCACTTCTAACTATAATAAGCCGTAAATTGGCAATCATTGCCAATGCTGTTCAAATGACTGCCTGCCTAGAATTCTGAGGTCGATTAGGGTAAATTGTAGTATGCCTCTGTGTTTTCAATGCTCAACAATTAATGCACTGCACTGTACTCATACTACACCACAATGATCATAAGCGTTTCGTTGTGTTCTTTGCTAGAAACTCTAATGTGTCTACTGAATAAGCAAAGAAAAGTATCCTTGAGGTGCTTTATTCCGCTAACCTGGACAGTGAGGACAATCAATGGTTGGCAATCCTTAACTTGAGTCACAGTCATTCATGATTCAGAAAATTGAATGAGCGATTCTCGAACTGCAAATAAAACGCATTACTGCTCTCGGGCAATTTCTTCATCTCGTTTATTACAAAATCTAACAAGCTCGGTTATCAACATGATAAGTGGATGAAGTTGCTTCCTTCCTCCCTGGAACATCTCACATGAACTCTTCATTCGTTCCACTCTCCTCTCGCTAACTAAACTTTGGTCATCTGAACTTTCCGTGAACAGTACATTTCATTACAACTGAAATGAATTCTTATGCAACAAAAGTACGCTTACCCTAAACAGAACTGAAAGTACAAGCTCGACTACGACGAACAACATTTCATCTAGATTTTTGCAATAATATAAAATGAAAAAATGATTTAACGAACGGTTGGAAACGGAAAATATCGGTATTTTCGTATTGCAAAAAGAAATCTGATAAATTTATAGGAGATTGTTATGGCAAAACAATCTCACTTTCTATTATTTCTCATTCATCTAATTATCTTACTGCAAAAGGCTTATCAGTGAATAAAAAAAAAAAAGAGTTAAAACCATTGTCAAAAATTATCTGATTTACTGAATTAACTGGTTGTGTTTTTAAATATCCACAAAAAGGATCGATTATCATTATCATTTGCCATTCATTGCTAACCATACATCATTTATTTCTCTTATCTTTCTCTTTCGTTTCTTTTTTTTTTTTTTTTTTTTTTTTTGAGAGGAGGGGGGGAAGGTAGTAATACTAATAGCCTGCATTTATGAAACTGAAAAGAACTAAAGCTGACAAAAAGTAGCATGCAAAAGATGCATAAAATGCATTCATCTCCTAAAAAGCATCTGATAAGTGAAGCTAAAAATGCTCAGAGAGAAGAGGAGAAAGAGAGAGGAAGAGGGAGAAAAAAAGCATGCAGTATTTAAAGAGCATGCAATAAGTTTGTCAGTAATCCGTGAAAAAAAAATGAGAAGATAATGTCGAAATGAAGTGAAAAAGCATAAAATGAATGAATTATAAACAGTAGCAGCACGCACTCAGTTATATTTTATATAAAGTATTGTAGCCTGAGAGTAAAGGTATTCAAAAAAAAAAAAAGTAAAGCAAAGCTAAAAAGCTCATGAAAGTAAAGCTAAACGATAAAACCAGAGAAAAAAGAGTTGAAAGAAAATTATTTCTTGATGAGTGCGCGAAATCGTGCAGCATGCGCGAAAGAAGCTTATCCGAAAGCATGCAATAAGCATTCTGCCAACAAAGTAACATTTCATACAATGAAGTAATTATGATGCAGACAGTGAACTGTCTAAATGATGAATAAAGCCAGAAGCTAACAAGAGAAGAGATGCCATGGGTAACACAGGTAACGGTAGTCAAGCAAATCTAGAAAGCATACCAAAAGTCAAGAAGTATTCAAGTAATAAAAGCATAAGCAGTAAGTAGTAGACGGAGAAAATATCATCTGTCTCGATAAATGTATGGCGTTAAAATTCAAAATGAAAAAAAAATTTATATATATATACGATTAAAGGAGATAATACTGCACGTTACCAGACTTAACTTCATGTAACTGGTACTTTAACATGCCTTGTCCAATGCCTATCGTTGTTTTCATCGAACAGATAAGTAAGTCTAAAGGGTGAAGAAATGAACGCTCATTTAAAATTTAATAATCATTCACGGACATATATACATATTGTAAGCGATATTTTACTCCTTCAGTTGATCTTTATGCTAATTATTTCTATCCTTCTCCTATCGTCATTTTCGAGTAGTAAATCCCAAACTTTTTATTACCACTGGCACAGATAAGGATGAGTAACAATCATCAAAATCTTCGCGACTACCAGAAAATTTAACAGATTATCCGTTATTTTATCCTGTCCTCGTTGTTCGTAAAATTATTCCATCCATTCTTAAAATATTTATATGTGTACTTCAATCGTTGTTCATAATATTATCATCTGACGAAAATTCTCACACTTAACTATTAAATATGAAATTTACGCATTATTCATTTCAGTCACTAGCCACTATAATAAAGCAGTATTACGAACCGCCTATACATTATTCTAAACTTGTAAGCAAATTACTTTGAACTAATAAAAATAAAGGAATCCAACAGCACGAAGTCCTCCATCCCTAAAACAGAAGAGACAACGTAAAGCAGCACAGAGCTTAGCCATTTACAACGAATGTCGATTGCTGCTAACCCAGTGGATGGAAATGCGAACTTTATAATATACAAGTTTTTAAGAAATTCTACTTATTAATTCATACAACAGAGAATATCAGGAAAACGCGTTTAGAAAAATTCACGAAAGATTTAACAAGTCTTATATCAATTAATGTACATTAGTTTCATGTTCTGAAGAACAGCAAAAACTTAAACCAAAACTTATAACTTGAAGCTTCAAAGAATCCAAAAAGGATTTTAACTTACAAGAAATGGTCGAAACTTTTATCGTCTCCAATGCTAACACTAGTAATATAAAAATACATTTTGGCACAATATGCTAACATCAAAGAAGTAACAGAAAGATTACAACTTCATAGCTAAGACATAGAAAGTAAAAACTATGAAGCATTACATTTGTACGTCAGATTCATCAAAAAGTAAAAATTCAAGGATTATATATGGTTGTTTTATGCAGATTTGTATTACCATCTTGACTAATATAGGGAGATACGGTATTTTCGTTAACAATAGTTGATGACAAATGCTGTAAAGAAGATATCTCAACCAGCTTTGTCGCCGTTGATGTTGCAAGTGTGTTCTTCTGATTCAAATCAAGCAAAGTAGGAATGCTATCCAAGACAGAAGTAGATCTATTGCTACTTCTTTCCAGAAAACCATTAGTTTTCGAACCTCCAACAGTGCAGCAATCAATATTAGATGGTGATGTAGCAGTTATTTTATTACTAATTACAATAAGAGAGGGGAAGGTCTTTGGTATTAATTTTGCTATTCCATCCATTTTGGGGCATAAAGTGGTGGAAGAACATGCCGTATCATCATAAATTTGTCTAGCAATATTGGAAGTCGTAATTGCTGGAACTGCTGTTATTTCATTAAGGTCATTCCGTTGAATTTGGAAATGATGATTCAGAGGATTATCTATTACACTACTACCATTAAATGTTATGGTTGGTATGGGTAGACCAGCAGAAGTCGTTTCTAAACTGACTAAATTTTCTGAGGGTAGAGGCAAGTTGTTTTGCGACATCTCATCTTCCGTAGGATCAGGAACATTCACTACAGAAAACTCTGAATCAGTCGAGCGCGCATCGGAATAATATTTGTCATCCGCAGCCGGAATTTGCGTGCCTGGTACAAGCAATGAATTCAGAGCATCATTGTCTACCATATTGTTCGCGATGAAATCAACTGCTGGCTCCATTCCAGGACTAGGTGATGACTCCTGTGGGTCATCCACGTCATCAACAAGGAAAAGTTGCTAAAAAAATACCTATTAAACTTCACAGCCAAACAAGGACCCATTTAATCACCGGGCCTACGATAGATGGTATAAAAAAAAAAAGTGATGAAAAAATTCATTTCTGAAGTATCACAGTACTAAACTAACCATGCCACCATCAAAGCTTTCCGCAACTTGCTGTCTCAAATGCATAAATTCCTTAGCTGTCAGAGTAATTTGTTGTGAACTTTCCATCACTGATTCACGCGTCCGAGCTTCCCCCATAACAATTCCAATGTTTTCCTCTAAATCAGTAATAATAGGATTTAATAAAATCAATAAAAACTCTTTGATCTAAAAATTATTGAATAAGGAATTCCGGTCATTTTCAAAGTGTCACTTTAAATTTAATTACTTTAAAATGCTTGAAAGTCCCTTCTTACTTTCCTTATAATTCACTTCCAATTTCTCTGTGATGACATATTCTTACTCATCAAGAATGCCACTATTAAAAACATATATACGCTAATTTCTATAAAAAAATGTTTAGCAAATCCAGCACCGCTAGACTTTTTTCCACTCACTCGATATTATTAAACTTTCGTTCCTTTTTTCTTTTCTAATTTAACACAATTAAATTAATTTGAGACTGAATAAATTCCTTTCCCAGCGTGTTATTAATTACAGGCTTTTATTAACAAAATACTGAATCGCGCAAAAAATAAGAAGTACCGATATCGCCTTCTTCTCCCATCAAAACATATAATTCATCATCTTGTGTTCCATCATGACTGACCAATTGCACAATCTGTCCTGCATTCATGACTCCCCTGTTATCTGTTCCTTGCTTGGTAATAATTTCACTTTTGTTATCGACTGGTTGATTTTGCAGATGACCATGTTCAAGAAATGGCCGATGGCAAGACTTCCTATGATGGATGAAACGATGCCTAAAAATTAATAATATCTGCATCTGAAGAAAAAAGCGAATAATAATTTCTGATTTATGAGGAAAACACACCTGTCTTCAAAAGAGTAGTTGCAACACCACCAAGTTACTTTACCACGATCCATATCTACTCTAATATCAGGCAATCCTCTCATTTCAATCATCGCGGAGAAGCAATTCTTATTATGTACACGTTGCATGTGACGTATAAGTAACGACGGTTTCACAGTAGTTAAACCACATTCACTGCACTTAGCTCTAAATTAAATGAAAAATCTATAGGAATTATTAAGAGTTCATAACAATTATTAGGGATATAGAATCAGCATTAAAAGCGTACAGACCAAATTTTAATGAATAATAATTTGATAAATACAATGTAGATTTAATTTTAATAATCTGAAAAATGATGCTTCAAGGTATTTATTTACATGCATGGATTCTGAATTAGAAAAGATGTCCGATTCCTAGTAGAAGTATCAGCAACACCACTTTTTGATGTCTTTTTTTGCATTGTATTACCATCAGCATTCTTGTGCGATAATTTAACAGTATTAAAGACGGATGATTTGTCTGGTCGACTATAAGAAATCCTGTGCACATCCTTTTTATGTTCATTGAGTTCATTCATCGATAAGCACACATCACCACACCATTTGCAAACGTACCTGAAAAATATGAAACTATCCTACAAGAATAATCTTTATAGTCCAAAATATTTAGCTTTGATTTTTTCAAATCTGACTTTTGATTACACATAAATCAAGGAATAATCAATTGGCAATACTGGACAATATCACTGTGATGATGATAATGTGTTGAAATGTGGATTCAAGACAGATCACATTCCCACCTTTTCACTACCAGCTTACCTCATAGCTTTACACAAATCTCTTCTGATAAACACTGTTTAAGCTTGATAAACGACAAATTCAAGTTACTACAAGACAAATTTTTAAAAGACAAATAATACTCATTCTGAGATGAAGTATCCACAACAATAACATTGTTTGAAAGATAGGACTGCAAGACTTACTTCCGTTTTCTAACGTGTGATAACTCTTTATGAAGTACCAAATTTTTCTCATTAACGAAAACCAAGTGACAATGATGGCAGGTACAACGTGCAACATACTGCAATGCAATAATCTAAGGACAATAATCAGGATAACAATCACAGCTAATGCAGTACATATAAATGATCACTTTGCTGAATCTTATGATTCAGTAAAAGGAAAGCAATTAAGAGCGCAACTTACTTCAGGACCAAAATCCGCCAACAGTCGCCGTCTTAAGTCATTATTTCTTCGGTGAGCCCGAAAATGATTCATCATTAATTCCCAATTAGCTTCAAATCTAACACCACAGATATGACAATCAAAACCCTTCGCGTAATGCCTAGCAGCAGACGATTCGGAACGTAAGCCTTCTAAAAGATTCACAAACAGAAGGAAATAGAAACGAAAAAGTGAATTTTTTGTGAACAAATATGAAAAGTATTAATTTGGAAAACTCTCAACGTTATTTGGAATATTTTCCTAGTCATATTAAACACAATCTATTTCCATTAACTTCCTGAAGAAAATAGAAGAAATTCATACGAGATCGTCTTACAACTTCTGTTAACATTCTTGTCTTCTTCAATGCTTCACGACGCTTTTTCGCAATAGCTCTGAATGCTTCTCTCCTCAAAATGTTGAACATTAAATTCAAGACATTTGAAAAGCCAAATAAACGACAAGGATGTAACAACCTGTTACGAAATTTAAAGAAAAGTGGATCCGCTTTTCCTGACAACAAATCAGTGTTACTAAATGGGCATAGTGATTACCGTCTCCACTCGTTATGAATCCTTGATATTTCTTCCATAACTTCAGGAAGATGAGCCTTGTGTTCCATCTCAGTATGCCGCTCAAGACCAAATGACGTCAAAAAAATACGATTTGGGCAATAGCGACAAGGATACGATTCTACCTCATTTGCCACGCCTAAAACTAGACAAATATGGACAATGAGTAGCAATATCTGTCGCATATTACTACTGCGAATTCTTCGAAATACAACACTGTAAAAAGTTAGTATGGAATATTCACAAAAATTCATGACGACACCAAACAGAACAAAAGAAAGACTCATTTTTGATTAAATTAAATCAAGTAATTTACTAACAGAAAAGTTGCGTATTTCAAACCTGGAAGATTATCACAGAGATGAAACATCCCTCCGTCACCTGGTAGTGCAGAAACTTCCACGGTAACGCGGGATGAAGCTGAATCATTTCCTAATGACACGTCATCACGAACATTATGATAAATCTGCGACCGATTGACGTCGATATAGAATCGTTTCATTGGCTTCCACTGCTCTTTGTTTAGGTCGGCAATTCGCATCATTACTCCACCACGAACTACGAACCCCTCGCCAACTTCATCATCCATTTCAGAGTCATTCTTAACCGATTCCTTTTCATCTATAAACTCAAATAAACTCTGTTATTTATTTCCTTTTCTCCGATCTTAAAAGCAACTTATCTCACTCTTTTCTCACCATCTCTGAATATTCTTTGGTATTTTAAGCAATTACGCTAAAAGAAGCAGGAAAAGAAAGAACTACTATCCTCACTATCTACGTGTTCTTAACCCCCTCCCTCCTCGAACCCAGAAGTATTATAATCTTCTTTTAAAAAATCTAGGATATATCTATCAGATTACATCTACCATCTTAGATCCTCCTGCGACACCTTAGAGGAAAGAAGATCTTGCTATAAAGCGAATTGGAAAAGTGGAAAAAAGAAAAAAAGTGTAGAAAGCATGCCTTTTTTAGCTGAATCATTCGTGGGACGTAGCCGACCTCTCGAGATGATTCGCGGTGCTTTCTTGCAATAAGACTCTGACACCTCAGCCTTCTCCATGCTCACAACCTGGAATTTACCAGGGGTTCTCATCACTTACGTCTCGAGAAAATGATAGAACGCGAAGGATGATAACATGTCGTCCAATGGCAAAATACCGAACTTTGTCGGACTGGTATATCCCCGGGAGTTCTGGACATTGAAGTACTAGGGAAAGGTAGTAAGAACTGCCCAAAAAGCATCTTCCTTAAAATAATACTTCAGTGACGTAGAGGTCGCGGGATGAACTAAGTGGAGGAGATATCGTCATTATTCGGTGTCATTAAAAGACTACCATAAAACTTCCTAAGCTGAAGTTATTTTGTGAGCGACGAGGTTAGCCATCCAGAAGAAACCGGTAATGATGATATGAAGCTAATTAAAGCAACCCTAGGAAGTTATTTTCTGAAATATCGACTAATATTCCTTCCCGCACCTCCAGTCTCAAAAATTTTATTCCCAAGGCCGTATCCAACATCATCCCGATGTTCTCGAGAAGATGGTAGCAGCTTTTCTAATCAATGTTATCTGTATACTTTTGATTCATCTGATTTTTTTTCTTTTTAAATTTTAGATGCGTTCCTGTCTTGCTCTCTATTTCCTGAAATCCTCCATTATAGGTTTTAGATAAGGAATTATTTCTTCTTCGGAAAAACAGTTTGAAAAAAAAAAACCAGTGAAGGCTGGGATAAAACTGACTATCCAGAGAAGAAAACTAATTGAATGCAATGGCTATTTTTTTCGGTCTCGACTAAAATCGAAGTGCTAGTCTAAATCTAAATCGCATCAAATATTTGAGATTTGGACCTGCCTTTATTTGAGTTAGCAGAGAATTCGTAACTTACGCAAAGTANCGCATCAAATATTTGAGATTTGGACCTGCCTTTATTTGAGTTAGCAGAGAATTCAAGTCGCTAACAAAGTCGCTAACACAGAGAGAGAGGAAGCAATAGAAGTAATAAGAGATTTATTGGTAAGCATGTTTCACCTCTGTTCTCATCATGCATATCCCGTTATTCTGAGAAGAGAAGTTACCAACTTGCTCAGTGTAGTGCATCCCTATACAATCATAATATTTTATATAGCGTTGAAGTGACAAGAGGTTTTACAAAATTTCCTTCTCAGAAAGTGAAACTATGAGATCGTCAGCAAAACCGCTTCTTCAGGTAGATTCAAATCACAGCTCATCTTCTTGTAAAACTTTGAATGGTTTCCCAGCAGCATCCAATTTTACACTTGAAATCTGCAAATGACTTTTTCTAATGCATCTATTTCTCCACTAAAATAATTACTCTCTTGTAAATTACGACTGCTTGTTGAAAATGGCATAAATCTAAGGTTCGTGCATTAGGTGACTCGCAGCTCAACTGCAATCTGTTCTATTCTTTCATCTTAAAAAATTTCTTGTTTAGCAGTCTTTCCCTTCTGGAGAGTACAGTCGCTTGCCAACTCTCCCTTTAATTTAAAAATCTTGACGGGGATACAATTGCGAGATTCCCATGGAATTAATCTTTCTGATTTCATGTGACAAAATCTGAACTAGAAAGGAAAAAAGAACTAAGTCGTCGGGATCATCGCCAAGCCATTTGTGGCACGGGAATTGATAGAGCGTGTGATGCATGTGCTCGATGATATAAACGGAATGTAATAACCAAGGTTTGCAGTCGGCCTTCTTCTCATGCCATACTTCCAAGGATTTCAACTGCGACAGCGCATTTTGTTCAATTAGTAAGAACAGATCCGACTGCAAACAGAATTACATGTAACAGTGCTGCAACTTCGCGTCGAGAGTCTGTTCGCTTGCTCCCGTGTCAAAGTTTGGTACTTGTTGCTGGGAAGTTCGCAGGTTCGAATTGCTCCTTCTATTACAAAGAGCAGAAGGAAGAATTTGTCTTATTCCAGTTCAAGAAACGTTGCTTACATGACCCCGTTGGAATTTCTTGCGGTGACTAATTGAACACTTCAAACGTACTTTATCCGTTTGCTTGCCATTTATATCCGTCAACTGCAAAGTAGTTCTTTCTCCACTGGTATCATACCCCATGAACATTTCAGTCTAATCCACTATCTTAGAGAAACTCATGAGTTGATGCACTCGGAAACACTACTTGTACGAAGATGTTCGCCGTGGTTCCTGCATTTTCTTTGGCACTTGTACGAACTACAACTGAATAAGCGCAATCGATACCCAAACCCGAATATGATGGCTCTACCATGGTACTCTTCAATTTTAAACATCATTTACCTAGTGATTTTCATTTAGACTCAGTCAATTTTTCTCCTCCTAAATTAATTGTCCTCAATTCAATTTCAATAAGTTTTTAGAAATTATAAGCGTGGGACTTTCGCAGCATATAATTGTAATGTTTCAGGCCTCGCTAGTCAACAACCTTCCACGAAAGGAAATTATTGTAAAATGGAGAAATTTTCGAAATAAGGAGATATTTATAGGTTTCTGCCACATTTAATTAAATGAATTTCATTTGAAAAGTCGAATAATTACTTTGCGAAATGTGCAATGTCACAAAATGCTCTGAAAAAACCATTTTTGTCTCTGCATTTGTCCCGTATTTTACCATTGTAACCTGAGCATCTGCATACAACTTACACCATACATTAACAACCGCTACTTTATGACGGGTGAGAAACCCTAATGCTAATTGCAGTTACCATCGAAAGACAATGGAAAAACCAGCGATCTCATTCCATCATTCGCAGCAGTTATTTGTTAAGGATTGAACTTGCTTGATCCAGAATCTCCACGTAAAATCATCAGGAGTTCAACAATACAGCATGGCTTAATTCAGAGCTTCGTAAGTCGCATACGAATTGAAGCGTAAGTAGTACTCTAAGAGTTTTATGTACGAAAGAGATAAGATAGCTTGAATCTTGCTTGAGTCACGAATCTGGCAACTGAATAATTTTTCTAACCCACTCATATGATTTGGTTGAAAATCGTCTTAATCTCTTTCTTTTTTTGCCAATACTTAGCTCGACGATCTCATATACCGAGCCTCCTTCATGTATTAGTTTGTTTCATAATATAAAAGACTTTATTCGGCTTTGAACTACAAAAACAAAACTCTTGCCTATAAATAAAAAGAAAAATCAATGTTTGGTCAATTAAACTGAAAGAACGTAAAGCACAGCAGAATAATTTATAGTGGAGACAAGTCTAAAAATAACGAAGAAAAGGATAAACAATTTGGCAAACATATAACTGGAATATCAGACTTCAAACGGTCGCACTTTATATTTTGTGAATTCCCCTCAGAGGGAACTCAAAAGTTGGTTCTTTTCATTAACTTATCCGACAAAAGAGTTAGAGAGTTCACTTACTATAACTTCTTGTGTCGCAACATGAAATTAATTTCTACATATCAGTATTTTTTTTCAGCGAACCATTTGAACAGACCGCTAACAAACAAAAATGAATAATACGTATTGACCAGAAAAATGTGCTGAGAAAACAAAAAATATCAAACGATCTAGAAAAATTACTTCAAACAAATTTCAAAATCTATTTACTTTTTAGTCATCAATAGTGGGGAAAAAAGATATTAAAGTGTTAAAAGTATTCCTCCATTACCTCATAATTCCAAATCAATAGATATACTCTTACCTTTTAAAGACATTAATTTATCGATAATAACGAGGTGCTAAAATAAATTCACCGGAGAAAGTAGTGAGCTTCGAAAGGGGCTGATAAAGATTGAAAATTCCTTCATTTGAAGTTTGCTGTGATGAATCAAGCGGAGTACAGCCTTGCTGACCATCATTAGCATTTCGTTCTAGACTTCTCTTCCTGGAAAACTGCACCACTGCCCTTTTTATTGGTTCGGAATCGATAACGTGGACAGTTTCTGAACCGTTAACATTCTTTATTAAGGTCCAGCAAAGTCCCCACTGCTCTGCACTCGAGGTCACCGTAACTTGCCTTACCGGACGTTGCTTAGGTTTCTCGCATTTCCACATCGCTAAATCCGATGAACCAATGAGCATTCGTCGTTTGAGAGTTTCGGCGAGTTTACTTAAGCGATGATGCGGCCTTTGATATATCATTTCATCATTTTCATCCTGGATGTCATAAATTTTTAATCGGTTTCCCGATGGTGAAGACGTACTCTTCATTGATTCAAAATCTAAATCGCTTGCCTCCACTTCATGAATAGTTACATCGGAAAAACAGTCAAGGGATTGCTCGCCTGCAGTGAACACACTTCCGGAATCATCAACACATAGGGAATGGTTTTGGAGAGCATCACTACAGCTCCGTACATCCTGTACTGTACTGGGTGTATCAGACAAATAAGCTAATGGTGAAGAAGTTAAGTTTGGAGAATTTTCGTTTCTGTTCAGATGCTTACGATCCCTTTCAGAAGAAGAAGGAGTTTCTGGAAATATTAAAGAGCTGGTGGAAGAGTGAATGTTTCTTGATGTCACCGTGCGCGAAGGCGGAAGCAATTTCGTGTCATGATTTGCTTTATTATTTCCTCTACACTTCAAATCACAAATATCAGCGCATTCTGTCAGATCTTCAAACTTTTTTAGCGCGATGATGGAAGAATCACTAGTTCCCAGGAAGTTGCCAAAATCATGACCTTCTGATATTACTTCTGACCTTCGTGAAGAGAAAATTGGATTTATGTCCGACAGCAGCAACTTTTTTGAATGAGACGGAGTAAAAATGGACTTCGAAAATTCGGGAGTAGTCGAACTTCTACATTGCAAAATGTTAACTGGCACTGGATTTAAGAGACTTGTACACTTCGCGGAAGTTAATATTTCCGCCATATTCGAATTTGAATTTTCTAGCGAATATGCCAATGGATTCCTCAAGAATCCATTGACGAGAACTGGGGACAGTGGTGGTATCCTCTTTGTATTTAATTTCTCATCCACTTGAAAAGAATCTTTTTTTGAGCCGGTGTGCTGATGAAGGGTTACAGTGCTTCTATTTTGTACTGTTTTTTTACCTGCTGAACCTTCCTCTTTAACAGAATTGATATTTTCAAAATCGGTCACGAAAGATCGATAAGCTTTACGTCGACCCTTCTTCAAACCACAATTCGATTTTCCATTATCGGGCAATTGTCGTCGTTGACTATACGAACACTTAACAAAATCAAATTTTGGCCACTCCATCTCTGGAAATGATAAAAAAAGGATGAAATAATAGAGGAAATCCTACCTTAAAAGTTGATTTTGGAGGGAATAATCGTAATCAGCTCATAGGAACAAAAATTTTTATTAATGACGTAGAAAGAGGAAAACTTAAATCTATAAACATCACTTTTTAGCTACCACTCATTTAAAGGAACCTTCTGAGACCTCAAAACAGACTAAAAATATTCAAATCAGCACTAATCTTCCTGCAGTATTGCACGGCAAATTATAATTTGATGGAACAAGGAAAATGATTTATCCCACTTCCTAGACGAGATTACATCAAATAATACTTATAATGACACAAATACAACATTCTACTTATTCAGATAACATGAATCAGAAAGTTAAGCAAGAAATCCATGAATCCCGATGTCTTGCGGTCGCGTAAAGTGCATAATATTATCTGAGGATGTCTGCCAAAAGAAAAGTTTAAGTTTTTAAAGGCAAAAATTTTCCCCGCAACGAAGAATTCCATCTGAATGACTTCGTTTTAGTAAGAGAATATCACACCTAGAACCACAATCAAAGTGAAATCGTTGAACCCAGAATGAGACTTCCGCGAAAACTACTACTAACTTCATCAACTGTTGCATATAAAGTAAAGCGTGAGTGCAATTTGAATCTAGTGATGAATTCACACCCGTAAAGCCTATCCATTTGCAAAGTGAGAAATTCCAAGAGACTAATGCTTCATTTTATTAAAAGTATACTGCAATAATGGATGCTTACTGCTAGTGAGATTTAGTCAAATAAACAAACTTTGGTTTATTCCACAATTTCAATCTTCAAAATAACGAAAATGATTAAGAAAATGGAAAAAATCATTCCTTTTTAAACCAATAAAACAATGAAATTTACGAACAAAGCATGGAAAACAAAGAAAAGCAACACAAACAGGTTTACCGTAATCAAAGAGAACACCAGGTGTGTTGAAAATAAAAGCCTCTATTTAGAATGCTATTTATAATCTTGTATAAAAGCAAACGAAGGAAATATCTCACGTTATTCTATCACAACTGAAGCTGCAATCCGGAATGCGCCTTCTAAGAAAAGTAGAATAAGCACAGAATTATTCATCATATTTGTCCGGAAGTTCGTCAAATTATAAATTTGTACAAACCTACATCTTCACTGAAACCTTGCAAAAGATATCAAAATAACGATGAATTTTAAAAATTCTGGAGATTTCATGCGGAATTAAAAAAAAAATTCACAATAAATAGTGCTACAAAAAAGGATCTATGTTTAAATCACAAACGGCTCCAACATGCCAGCTACCGCTGCTTCAACTTTTCTCCCAGGTGAATTCCCTGAGATCGCTTTACTGTTAACGATTTCTTTGTCCTGGAAATAACTATGAAGGCCTTATACGAAATTTTGCAGCCTACATGTCAGTAAATTTTGTGTTTTTAAGAACAGCAATCTACAACTTGATATTATTTCTAACTCAAACGAAGAATTTCCAAAATTAATTTGCAGAGTATCGAATTTAAATAGTAAGCAAAGAATACTAACGATCAGTACGGTGCACCACGGTAGATATTTTACATACTTGAATATGATCTATCGGTTCTGAAATTTCAGTTAGGCCGCCTTCAGGATCAAGACCACGTAATGAAACTGAATCTGGAGTATAAGTTTTTGGAATCCCGTCATGGTCATAACAACCTGTTCTGCTAAAAGGAGACACCCGCTTGTAGTATATCTGTATTGGTCGCTCGAAACCTGGAATTACATTATGGACTAAGAAATCCAAGAATAATTGGAAAGACTGGAAAGGAAGCAGAGATGAACTTGAATAATCAATTTTATTACTAAGGTTTCGTTTTTTTACTTTCTCACTTATGCACCATATCCATTGCGCAGAAATAAAAAAAATTCTGATCGTTAAGAAAAAATTACAGATGGCAGTCAATTACTTAAATTATATTACGCTTAACAACGAAGTAGACTATACCAACCCACAAAATTGAAATACCTTTAGTATGTGCTTTAGGAGGATCGATATGCTTACACGAATCAAAACCAATATCAGTGATCAAATATTCTTGGAAAGCATTTGGCATAAATTCGATTGTTTTATACATCTCATTGATGCTTTTCTAAAATGCAGGAAATCCAAAATTATATTTGATTCAAATACGCAACCAAATTAACTTATGATGAACTAAGTTTTAAGTTAATTATTATGAAGCCTGCTTTTTGAGAATGTTGTGATATATCCAACATGAATGATTTGAGTGCATTAACAAAATAAAATAATTGAAATTCATAATTCTCGTGCGCGCAATTTCACAGAAGACCAAGTAAAATTCTAAAGCCAACCGTCAATTTCGCTCGTTTTTTATAAGTTTCAAAACTTTGTGGTTCCAAGATGAAGAGACCACCAGGACGAAGATGTCGATAAACACGTTTGAAGAAACGTTTGATCCCAACATCTCCCCAGTTCAAGTGAATCCACTTAGTGATGCTTAGCGCCATGATAACGTCATACTCTTCTTTTACCTCAAAAACGAAAATTTATAATTTCTACGAGAACTACCCAAACAGTTCAGTGGTAATAGGAATGAACAGTACTTCTACTATAAGATAAAAAATTGCACTTAATGATGGCTGCGCTGTAACATGTCGTACTCGACGACCTCGACAAACAGCAAAGTTTTCCACAACTGAAGAGATAATATTATCACTTCTGCAGAGTGAATAAATATGTCGATTGGATTTTATATGAAACAATAAAACATTAATCGGTGATAACTGATAAATTAAAGTTGCATACCGCATCAAGCAATTCGTCCCTCTCTAGCACATAATTTTCACAACGGAACCATATATTATCAGGAAATTTGGTCGAAAAAGATGTAGGAGGTGCAGATAATGGTCCATAGCGATGGGCAAATGATGCTGGAAAACCACCAACAATCTAGAAAAAACTTTCATAAGGATCAAAATTCTAAATTAAATATTAAAAAAATCGAGCGCTGAAATATTTTCCAGCAAATACGTTTGGTTTTCGTTATAACGAAAAAGCAAAGCTCCCAAACTCAATGTAAAGTGGAAAGGTGCCGATTACGGTTATTTCAGTATTAAATTGCTTATTTCCGTGACAATTCAAATTAGTTACGAGATGCGAAAGATTTGGAAAAGAACAAGCAACAAAAAGCAGTAACGTTAAGAATACTGTTTGGTTTATAAATCCTGAACATACGCCGAAAATTTTTCTATAGAATATTTAGAAAGTAATGAAGATTAGAAGGCATACAGGTACATCTTTGTCACAATAGTGACGTATATTCTTTCGAGCGACACCAACTAAATGGGCGTCAATGTCAATACCAACGATGTTTCTTGGCTGAAACTCTTTGGCAATTGAAAGAGTCAAATAGCCAACATTACAACCGATATCCAAAACCGATTTTTTCTCAAACCATTCTTTTTTCAACACCTTCATCCGCGGGTCGATGCCACTGCCTTTTTCAAGACGACTTCCATAATATCGAGCATAATTACCATACCGATATCTAAAAAGCAAACGCATATCAAAAGCAGAAGGAAAGAAATCGAATCGAAAAATCCACGTAACTAAACTGTAAAATGATTTATTTCTAATGGCCTTACTTGTTAATTCATTTTTGGTATTATATTCAGAATCAACTCATTCATAAAGATCTTTAGCCATCA
This sequence comes from Setaria digitata, assembly GCA_003640385.1. Lineage (NCBI taxonomy): Eukaryota > Metazoa > Nematoda > Chromadorea > Rhabditida > Setariidae > Setaria > Setaria digitata. The sequence continues at coordinate 5,863 of RCAB01000073.1, read as the reverse complement.
AATACTTGACTTTCATCTTTTTAATTAATCTCCGCTTACTGAACTAATCAAATTGCAGCTTTAAGCTGAAGAATGAGGAGGAGGAAAAGACTAGAAAAATAGTTACATCAGTGATGAGTACTAACTATATTTCTAAGCAATAAAATATCTATAAATTTAACTGAAAAAAAAAATAAAGATTAAGAAATAAAAATTTTTGCCGGAAAAAAAAAATACCAAAACTTCGCCACATTTAATTTATCTCGTCGAAGAATGATACGATGATAAACAAACCTTTGATTATTTTTCTCCCTTTTCTCTGTTTTCTTCTCTTTCTCTCTTGCATTTTTTTCATTTTCTATTTTGGATGTTTCAACTACTTCTGAGTTACTCGCTCCTGCTACTACTCCAGATTCTGGCTGTGGTTTTTCGGTGTTTTCTTGCATTTTTCGTGTCTTTTTTTCAATTTTTTGCTGCGCTAGTCTTCTGGATGAGTTGCCGGAAAACTTCCTCTTAAAAAAAAGTAAAAACAAACAATCATTATAAAAGAGGATTTGAAAATACCATATAAAGGTCAACAGAAATAAAAGCCTACCATGAAAACAATATATTTAAATAAGACCAGATTAGCAAGAACCACGTACCACAACTGAAAGCGGTACAGGTGACACAATTGGATCTTCTTGTCTCTTTTCATTTATACCACTAGCAATGCTCCCACGTCGTTTAGATGAGCTTTCGCTACTACCTTCAATATCATCTTTCTCCGTCAACTTACTATTACGTCTTTTTCTGAAACAAAGTCTAATCAAAGAATGAAACACTTACAAGCACTTTTTTTTTAGCTATTTTAGAGAATCCCAAAAATAAAAATAACTATTAAATCTTAAAGTATTCAAACATCTTTCATATCGTCACATTATTCTAGTTTATTTGTACCTCATTAACTGATCTATGAAATATCTATGAATCCACATTCGTATTTGATTCATAAAAGATTTTCCCTTGTGATCTTGAACATTAAGGAATATTATGGTTTTTTATTCGTCAATGGAACTTCATACAAATGACGAATATTGATTCTCCAAAATTTTTGAACAGCAAGAAAATTAACCTCCTAGCACGATTTTTATTGACATTTCGTAGATTTAGGGGATCATGAATATTCTTCGGTATGATTATATCGACTGGTTTCATATTTTCCTCTTCATCAACTGGCTTCACTGATTTTAAATTTAGCGGATCTTTGCTGTTGCCACCGTGAAGAAACGGGAAATCATCAACGGTACCTTTATAACCAAACCGTCGTCGTTTGTTCCGTGGCCCAACATCTCCGAAAAACCAGGAGAGTTTAATTATCCAAAAGATTGAATTCCACGTAAACAATAACCGAATTAAAATACATGGGTTCTATATACATGGGGGTAAACTTGTTCACACTTTCTTATAGCTAATAGCTAGATAACATCGAATAAGTATAAACAACTATGGAACCTAAACATAAAATTGGAAATCAAAAAACGTTGTTGAACAGGCAATTTTTAAAACTTTCCAACTTTCTTATGCTAATGCTAATAGCTTCTACCCGGAATGTCTCGTGATAGAAAAGAAAAAATTACCTCCACGTGCCCGACGTTTAAATCCTCGACCACCACGACTTCCACCTTTCCACTGTCCCCGTCCGCGACCACGACAAGACTTCCCTTCACGAGGCATTCCACTATCTTCGGTTTGTACTTCAGCGTCTATACTTACAGGCTGACTCAACTTCAATGTTTCTGGTCTCGACTCACCATTCGACCCCTCCATAAATGGACAACGGGAACCTAGAAAGTAAACGTTCCAGTTTCTATCAAAGCTAATACATAAACATGGAAATGACGAATGCAAAAGAAAGAGAAACGGTATCGACGAGGCGAGAAACTGAAGATATTAACGGAAATGGGAACATTATCAGTTATAGCTTAAACGAGATCAATCAGAATGCATGACTTCCAACCGATTCCTCAGGTCCCATTATCTCTAAATTCAACTGAAATTCAGGACAAAAATGAAGCAATTGCTTTGTATTAAAATTTCCCACCAATAAAACAAGAAAAGAAAAAAATTGCCTGGTATGCAAGTATTGCCACAACTTTTTTTTCTTTTAAGGAACGGTTTCAAACTTTAGCCATATTCCACTTCTAAAGTAATTCCCGCAAGTCTTGATACCTAAAACTTGATAGCGAGGCTTCCCTACCACTTCCGGAATGTCAAGTTATCGTACAACAAAATTTCCATTTCAGGATGCATTCAATTTGCTATGCTGGTATGCATAATGGAAAAAATCTTTAATACAACGAAGTATGACATGTGAGTATAAGTGAAATATTTTGCAACAAGGAATTCTGTGCTCTACAATTCGATGAGTTCAAGAATTGCCGACATTACGGATTAATCATACAGAAAAGCTACAGTATAATAGGAATCAAGCTGTTTCAACAACATTCCTCGAAAGAATATAATGGGCCAAAGTCGGGATTAAAAAAAAATGAATAGAAAGCTTACAACCCGTACGACTCTCTAAATAAACTAGGCAAACAAAAAGCTGACTCAGATGAACATAGGCAAAAACTGAATGTGAAAGAGATTTAGCAATGAGGTGGTGAATTTCATTATATCATTATATTAGATTTTCTTCAGAGCTTTCCAGTTATTACCCGCGTACTGATTACTGATAACGTAACCACGTACCTGATCTGATCCTTTATTCTCAACCCTGAAGAAGAAGAAATAGAACTTTCCGTAAGAGAAGAATAATCGACAAGAATAATCGCAAAACAAAGCCGAAAAATTTATGCCTCCAACTGAATGGAAACACTTGAATTCCGGAAAGAAACCAATCGAAAGGAAGCTGGTTTTTTCATCAGTTCGTGAAAATAATAAATGACGAACAAAAAGCATAGAAATGGCAAAAATAATGCAAGCACATTCACTTTCATTCATTATACCAACTCTCGTCTTTGTGAAATATTTGCTGTCTCCGTAAAGAGCGCCTTTTGCTTTGAAATATGAATCTTGCCATTGACAGATTAAAAAAAACTGCTAATAAATTATTGTTCAAATTATCGGAGGAATAATGCTTCGAATTAACTGTTTCATATGTCGGGTGATAAGTGATTGGGATTCAGGGACCTGCACAGTCTTCGCTGTCTCACAAAATCAGCCATGTGGCACTATGATGTAATCTCTGAAAATGTTCATCTCCATTAAATGTGAATTTACCTTAAATCCCAATTACGTGATGCCCACCTGAACTAAGCGACTTCTCAGTGCGAATATTGAGATCACTGAAAGTGAAAGATTCAAAGGAAACTAGAAGAGAAAAACATAATCAAAGCTCAATGAAAACAGAGTGACAAATATATCAGTAAGAAGGGGTTCCATGTCACAATGTCATCGTGGCCAGCCGTGAAGCACTAGGTACACTGTAACGTGATCAACCTGAGAACAAAGAACTACTCACTTTTAAATTAGTATTTCACGATGCCACTTTTATGTTTGTTGCAGGGCGCGACTGGAGAGCAGTCTGAGGGAGAAGCGACCAGCGCAGTGCATAATACCGCGGAAGGAAGAAGGAACCACTGGGGGAGGACGTCCATACTCGAGAAATCGAACTTAGGAGAAAGAAACCCGTACGTGCAACTCACTTCCCAAGGGGAGGGGAACACCGACCCCACCCATAACCCCTCACGAGCAACAGCGTCATAAATTACCACCCCCTCTTAACATGATCTGTCTGCGGCCCTGCCATAAACTTCGGATGGTATGCGCCATGCGATGAGTAGATGTGCTGCTGTGGGATGAACTGGTACGATTAGCCTGGGATGTCCGGAAGGCTTGTGAGACTCTCAGAGAGAGCTAGAAAGGAGTGACTTTGAACCGTGATGTTATCCATGGTGTTCCCTGATGTCTGGGAGAAATCAAAATAAAAAATTGATGAAGATGTGAAGGTCAGGCAAGGTGCTTTAAACATGTATGATTTCGGTTCTGCTCTTCAGGAAACGGTGGCGGAAAATAACTTCCCGATGTTTCACAAACTGAAATCATCAACATGGTTATCATATGGATGACCAGTAGAAGATTCTGTTGAGTCATTTAAATGAGGAATATCTAACAGACTACATTGATGTCTTCTGGTAAGTGCCGATGGAAGAAATGATTGGCATTGACATCAACCAATAGAACCGGTATAAAAGACCGATTAGGACCCATCCAGAACACCGATATTCATCCCTTCCCTTCGTTTGTTCGAATGGGTCGAATTTTGCTTCTGCAATGGCTGTATTTCTAATCGAGAGTCTTACAAGGAAAATTTTCTTCCTGTAATACCTTTGGCGGTGGAGGAAAAGGGGGTGGACATAGTGTTCGGGTCCGGTAAACCGGTTGAGATTGCGTATCTCTGTGTGTTTGTGTGTACAGTACGGAATATTCTCTCGCACAAGGTAGTGCATTGTAAAAAATGAACAGAGGGTAAGGAAGGAGAAGTCATATCTCTGAAATATATCTTCCCGGGGTTAAGCATTCTAGTTTGGTTAAAATTCGAATCAGGTTCCCAGTGAAAATCTGGTCTAACTCATTCAACTTCATCTTTGGTGTTTTGATATAATCTTCTCGGGATGGCTTTGAAGCCTATGGTTTTCTTTTCTCGGTTCTATAAATTCCTTAACATATGGCAAGATGACAAACATTCTGGCACCGTTCCAAAATGTTTGTCATTCCGCAAGAATTTATATTATTTGGTAGAAATGTGGTAATGAAGTGTTTGTTCGAAAGGTATTTGACGAAGGTAAGGAGAGAGGGCTTGAAAGAGTATTTAATGAAGAAAGATTTGGGAGGGTTGTTTATTAATGGTGTTCGCCATGCATGATTTGCAGATCTCGGTAACCGATGACGATACTCTCGGTAGTGGGAGGTAAGGGTCCTGGCCCGATCGAAGGGGAAGAACCGGAACGAGCATCGAGATCTCATTACGTTAGTTCGCCAGTGCATAATTAATAATGTTGTTTATTAATTGCTCTGCTGAGAACAGTAGAAATGCAATGAAGGAAGACGATTTTTAGTAGTTTGTTCATCGCTCTTAAATGATAAGTATTATTTTTTGAAATTTTAAAAGAGTAGAATTCCTTTAAATGATCAGTAAAATACTTTTAGCACAGTGCGTTAACAGCGGAAGAGTTGGGCTTCTTCAATGAAGTGAAGAATTTCTTGGGCAGCAGCGTGAATGAACAAATGCTTGTTCAAGCAATAAAGGTGAATTTCACACTGCAACGAAAACACCATTGGCAAGCTGCTGTTTTGTGCGGAGAATGAGCAGCGCGGCAGCTTTTCCTTTATGTCCCTTTGATCTAGGCAAAGTCTTGCTGGTAGGACGACTGTGGCCTTTCATGAAAGCCATTTTTTCAATAGTGGAAATTTTTGGAAAAATTGCTACTTAGTACAAATGTCATTGACAGTTCTTCGCCATTCAATGAATTTATAGGACATTTCACATAATATATATGCTTTAGAGTCATGGATCTCATACACAGCCGCATTTAAGCGGTAATAACGTTTTGAACGATGTCATCAGCCTTTATTTCGATCGAATGGAATCGATCGAGAAGCCAAATAAGCAAGTTCGATTTGATGAGGTCATATCGGTTTAAACATTTGACAGACTTGTTTCTTATCCTTAAAAGACTATATATGTGGAAACTTAGTCGGATACATCATTGTTATTATTATATTATTACTATTATTTTAATTATATTATTATGATATTGTAATATTACTATTATTATGTTATTATTATTTTGTTATTATTATAATTGTATTATTATTATTATTATTATTATTATTATTA